>JAJOOR010022347.1:0-26841 GCA_036250505.1 Solanum acaule | reverse complement strand
GTCTTTGAACTTCATGGAGCTACATTGATGGCAAGAGAAAATGATCGTTTCTTAAAGCAAATTGCTTTCCACCTTCTTCGGCTTGCAGTGTTTCGAAATGACAATATCAGAAGAAGGGCTGTAATTGGGCTGCAGATACTTATTCGGGTAAGGCTTGTAACGGAAGTTTGTATATATTGTTCCTGTTCGCTTAGTTACCGGTTTGAGTAATCTTTATGTATTGATTGCTAAACTTAGTTTTGTTTCAATCTGCAGAGCTCGTTCTCTTATTTTATGCAGACGGGAAGATTAAGAGTCATGCTAACCATTACATTGTCAGAGTTAATGTCTGAAGTTCAAGTAACACAAATGAAACCTGATGGAACACTAGAAGAAAGTGGTGAAGCTCGTCGTCTTCGAAATTCTTTGGAGGAAATGGCAGATGAGGCTAAGAGTTCCTCCTTATTACTTGAGTCTGGGCTCCCACAAAATGCACTGGCTGCTGTTCCAGAAGGATCAGCAGAAAACCTCTGGTCCTGGTCTGAGGTGAAATTTCTTTCTGAGAGTCTTCTTATGGCTCTTGATGCCAGCCTGGAACATGCACTTCTGGTAAGTTTTGACCTCCTTAATCACTGCTCTTAAGTTCAAACTAGTAATATTCTGTAACAACGTTTTGTCATTGACTCTCTTGTAATCTCTTGCACAATTTTCCTGCAGGGTTCTGTTATGAATGTCGACAGGTATGCAGCTGCAGAGAGCTTTTATAAACTAGCGATGGCATTTGCTCCTGTACCAGATCTTCACATAATGTGGTTACAGCATCTTTGTGAAGCTCATCAGGAAATGCAGTCTTGGGCTGAAGCTGCTCAATGCGCTGTTGCTGTTGCTGGTGTAGTGATGCAGGTAACTTGATTGCCTTAACTTCCTGTTTCTTGTAGTGATGTTGGAAGGAGGAAGTAAGTAATCCTGCTTCACCAAGAAAATTCATCTTTTGTTAGTCGTTTCCAAGCTAGTGCCGGAAATCCTTTCCTTATATGTTTCCTAGTTAAACTGGGACTGATCATCTAATTTTGACAAAGATCAGCATCTAGACTTTAGATTTACGGCTTTGTATGGTGGGGTACTCTTTTCTGCTATAGCATTTAATTCTATTCTGCAGTTACTTGATTTTTCTTTGCTGATGAGAATGCAATCTTCTGCTGATCATGTTAACCTTATTGGTGCACCATTTACTCTAAGTTAAAGGTAAAAGATGCGACCAAAAAAAAAAAACCTTCTAAGTTATGTGTTTGAGCCCTTATATTCTGGTTTAGAGATTTGTGCGCGCATGTAGGGACAACATGGAGATTGAAAGAACATCTAGTTTTAGAGAACTCCTAATGTGCTTTAAAATCTGAATGTATCAAACGAATAATTGATTGACTAATGCAACAATACTTCTACTCAAACTTTGTATACTTGATACTAATGCGTATGTATGCTTTAATTTATCAATAACTCTGGTCTTGATGAATTTAGAACCTAGATTCATCTTGGTTCACATGCAAATTTGTTCTCTAGCCTCATTTTCTCAAAACCTTTTTGGAGTCGTCATTTCGCCTCTATTAATTGGAGATTTAGATTTCTTGAAAGATCAGGTCATCTACTTGGTCCTTGGACATGAAGAGGCCTAAATCAATGACCTCTTGCGAGGTCTCCAAAATTCATCTATCAAAATTGTTGCCTTATGTGCAAGAATAATGAGGTGTACTCTCATTTATTTGAGGAGTTATCCTTCAACACAAGAGTCGTGGAGACATCTATGCAACCTGAGTGATTCTATATGACTCCTTTTTCCATTGCTAAGTTTATCTGTCAAACTAAAATATTATAATATGATGAGTGGTAAGTTTTTCAAAAGAGTGCTTGATTGGCTATGATGTGGTGATTTAATACATGACATAGTGCTAGAGAATGTTCCAAGGTTGGTTTATATCCTAACGGTTTTTAAATATATAAGAATTCCATGTTGTATGTGACCCAGACCCCACTTTGTGGGATTCCACTGGGTATGTTGTTGTTGTTGTATGTGGTGTAATGCAGTAGGCCTTTCATGACACCCCCTTGGTTATTGGAAGGCTTTCTCAATTTGATGGGAGTCTTAGTGGGTGATAGAGTTCTTACCCAAAAGAGAAATCGAATTACTCAACGACTTCTTTGAATGCTGTGTTGTTGTCACTATTATTATTGCCATGACTTAGGACTATGTTAAACCCTGGAAATGACGAGTGTTTTACATGAATTGGATGGAGCATTGTCTAATTTTCAACATACAGTTTGAAATATTCTGTATCTTTATTGGAAGCAAAAAGCTTTTTAGAAGGTACCAATTAGTTTAAATTTGATTACCAAATAAAAACTAGTTGAAGTAAAGAAGTAGGTTTAGAGGATATAGATCAGTTTGTAGATTTATTAAGATCTTTGTAAGTATCTTCTTTTCTATTTGTTTTTTTTTATCTAGCACTTTTTCATGGTGTCCAGCATGTCCTCAATGCTGAGGAATACACATTTACCAGTTTCAAAAAACAAAAAAAAACTAGTTGAAATTTTCATTAGGTCTGGTTTGATAGTAGCTGTTTAGTTTGTTTGAAGATTTTATGTTACTGAAGGGATAAGTGTGAGATAAAATCTCTAGTTTTAGAGAATCCATAATTTGTCTTAAAAGACAAGTTCTTGAGTGTTATAGAGAAATAGGCACAAATGAAGGGGAGTAGTTATTTAGGATTCATAGAGATGACCCGGCTAGTTTCAGATTGAGGAATGGTTATCCTAATAGGGTCAAGTATTTTTGTGCATCTTTTCAGAGATTTCTTCTCTATGGATGTGCTTGAAGTCATCACTCCAGTACTACCTGATGCCCATGTGCATCAATTTCTCCTGACACTTTCAATTACAGTTAGCCTGGTTTTTAGCGACCCAAAACTGATGCTAAAAGTTGTAGTGTTAGATATTGGGTGCTTGAACTAAATCTACTAGGTCTTCAGTGATGCTGATGCCAAGAGGCATATGTTTTCATGGAATGATCTTCTAACATTGCTTTTTAACTTTAAGAAGTTGAAGCATGACTAGACATATGTTGTGCTGTGATACTGATATGTATCTATTTCCAGGCCCTTGTGTGTAGGAATGATGGTGTCTGGAGCAAGGATCACGTGAGTGCATTACGCAAAATATGCCCCATGGTCAGCAGTGACATCACTTCTGAGGCTTCAGCAGCTGAGGTGGAGGGATATGGTGCTTCAAAACTCACAGTTGACTCGGCTGTGAAGTATTTACAGCTTGCAAATAAGCTTTTCCATCAGGCTGAGTTGTTCCATTTCTGTGCAAGCATTCTAGAACTTGTAATCCCAGTAAATAAAAGCAGGAAGGCATATGGACAGCTTGCAAAATGCCACACAACGCTTACTAATATTTACGAGTCCATCCTTGAGCAGGAATCAAGCCCTATTCCTTTCACAGACGCCACATATTATAGAGTTGGATTTTATGGTGAGAAGTTTGGGAATCTGGACAGGAAAGAATATGTTTATAGAGAGCCTCGTGATGTGCGATTAGGTGACATAATGGAGAAATTGAGCCATATCTATGAGTCGAGAATGGATGGAACTACATTACACGTAATTCCTGATTCAAGACAAGTCAAAGCAGATGAGTTGCAGCCTGGAGTCTGCTACCTGCAAATAACTGCAGTTGATCCAGTAATGGAGGATGAAGATTTAGGAAGCAGAAGGGAAAGGATATTCTCTCTTTCTACAGGAAGTGTCCGTGCTCGTGTCTTTGATCGGTTTTTGTTTGATACCCCTTTCACTAAAAATGGAAAGACCCAAGGAGGCTTGGAAGACCAATGGAAGCGGCGAACAGTTCTGCAAACTGAGGGATCTTTTCCTGCGCTAGTGAATCGACTCTTGGTTATCAAATGTGAATCCCTTGAGTTCTCCCCGGTTGAGAACGCAATTGGAATGATTGAAACTAGGACAGCTGCATTAAGGAATGAACTTGAAGAGCCTAGAAGCTCAGAAGGCGATCAACTTCCCCGTTTGCAGAGTTTACAGAGGATTCTTCAAGGTTCAGTTGCAGTTCAAGTGAGTGTTCATGTCTTTGTATATTCACTTTTCTTTTAGTACATCACCTGATTCTTTTCAATAGGTGCTGATATTTCTGCAAATTTTATGCATTTAGACAGGTTATGTTCAGCTTCTCCCTAGTCTTTATCTTTTCCATCTAACAATGCATTTATGTTATCTCTGGTTTTCTTGCTGGAGTTTGCTTATCCAAGTACAAATGGAACTTTTACAGGTTAACAGTGGAGTCCTCAGCGTCTGTACAGCTTTCCTTTCTGGTGAGCCTGCAACTAGGTTGCGTTCACAGGAGCTACAACAACTTATTGCTGCCCTTCTTGAATTTATGGCTGTGTGCAAACGTGCTATTCGAGTACACTTTAGGTTGATCGGGGAAGAAGATCAGGATTTCCATACTCAGCTTGTAAATGGGTTCCAGTCTCTCACTGCAGAACTATCACATTATATTCCTGCAATTCTTTCAGAGCTTTAGCAATATTTCTTAGTTTTTGTTTTTTTTTTTGTATGTAGTCTGTGTTCCTCCTATAATATGTTAATATTGTTTGCAATGACTTTGTTTTGTATTCAGGCTGGGTCTCTGTTCATAATTAGTCTTTGGTATCCTCATCTTTGTATTTAAGCATTCCCTTTTCCTTTAAACTTACATGATCTATTATGTGAATCTCAAAATTAGGCTGTTTGAAGAAACATTCCAGGTATATGTTCATCCTGACACTGCTGCTTTCCTGTAATCATCTCTTCAGCATTTCTGCAATCAAATTTCCCTCCATTTTGTGTATGTCTCTTTCTTTCAGGAAAGTAGGATTATTGATTACTGATTTTTCCGTACCTCCGGGAAAAGCATGAAAGAATGACACAAATGTACCCTCTGTCACCCCAGAATGAAGGGGTAATCTTGTAGCTATTGGCAAGGGAAGATGCATTGTTGGGTGTTCCAACTCTTGTTTTTGTTGAGGTCAAAACTTAACCTTTTTCGAGATAAGGGATGTATTGATTCAAGAGGAGCCGTGGTGCCCCCCTCCCTCTTTAATTCATTCTTTCCTTATAAGTTCTGTGTGTTGTTTTTCTTAGTCATGTGTATGCTCTTGATGCACCTGTGAAGACAAGTGAAATTGCTGTTACACTTGGTCGTGTATACTACTAGTAGCATCACGTTTATTAATTAGATGATATTCAAACAAGTGAAATTGTGAGCTAGTAGAGTGGAAATAAAACACTTCAAGGTTGAAGATTATTGATCCACCTATGCATGCGCCTTTACGATCTGCCAGAGATGGTAGAATGCAGTTTATGGCATAGTTATCTCCTATAATTGCCCAACTGAAGGATTGTTTAGTGTTTTCTTTTTGTTAACTTGGTAGGATGTTTGGTTTCTTAAGAACAAATTGATCTTGACATATTTCCCATAACAAAGCAACCGTTGATATTGAAGCAGCTAGCACGTCTCTGAACTTGCCTTTTCACCAGCAGTACAGAATGAGCAAAGCTGCAAAATCTCCATGTTGAGTACAAGAAAAATAATCAGAGATACTTAGACAAATCATTCTACGTTATATCCCTTCTTATCTACCTCTTTTTGGTTAAATGGACTATTTATCATATATCATATTAATCCTAGGCCCGCTTATGTGGTGCCACCACAAATCATGATTTCCTTTTAATTTATTTATTTTCAAAACTAGCCTTCCCTCCTCTCAGAAATCTTCACAACTGTCACACCCATCTTTTAAATTAAGCCTCCACCAAATCTTCCATATGCATAAAAATCGGCCTTTGTACTTACTTAAGCAAATGATTGCTAGATAGGAATACCCGGCTAAACTTAAGTTTAACCAACTGGTACCAGAATGAAGTATTGGGCTAAACTATGTGAGTTAGCTGGCTCGGATGAATATATAACAATTATACCTAGAGAAATTACTTTTTAATTTTGGAATTGTGAATGCTTTTCCTTTAATCCTATGTATACTTGCATTGTTGCATACATTAGTCTACCATTTCTCGATAATCTTACTTTACCTTTGGTGATTTGAGTAAATCATTTTTTTGTCTAGGAGTGGTATAATATAGATTGAAGGTTAATGTCATTTATTAGAGCTTTGAATGAAATATGAAGAGTTCCGAGTTTTATTAAAAGTTGTGACTTTTATGAAAAATTGTGACTTTTTTTTTTTAATTGAAAGTAGGGCTAGGCATTCGGTATTTCGGTTCGGTTTTGGTTTTTTTTTCCGGTTTTTTCGGTTCTTGTAATAGGTGTACCGAATACCGAATCGAAAAATTCGGTTCGGTTCGGTTTTTGTTAGTTTAGTTCAGTTTTTGTTATTTTGGTTCGGTTTTTTGTTATGGACCTGCTTAGTGGGCTTTTTAAAATTTTACAATTTTTTTGTTTGAATTTTCAGCCTAATGGGCTAAAAATAAGTGGTAAAATGTTAAAACTATTACTCTATTAAATATAAATATGAATTTTTTTTGGTGCTGTAGTATGCACATGAAGGAATTTTCAAGACGGGTGTAAGGTAACAATAAATTGTCCAGAAATGAAATCATTGCTAATTTTTTTCATAACAAAACTTCTTTTTACCATCAAAGACCATTCAAATAAACATTGACATGTAAATAGAAGTAAGAATGAGCCAATTGCAACAACTAGGTACTGAGTTAATTGTTGTGTCAAATAGAAAACTGAAACAAAGGGAAACTCGGGATTAAGACAACCAACTTGACACAAGAATCTCAAATGCATTGTCTGCTAGATAAAAATTACTGATTCTACATTCATCCATGACACAGAACAATGCAGCACACCATAGTCAACAATACTTTCAAACATACATCATAATGGCCATCTATAAAAACCAACTTTCTGGTTGCGGCGGTCGGCGCCGGGAAGTGGGAAGTGGGATCTGGGAGATGACTGCCTGCTGCTGTTAGTGGTCGCTGCCTGCCTACTGCTGCTGGTGGTCGCTGCCTGCCTGCCTCGATGACGCTGGGAAAGCGGGAAGTAGGAGACTAGTATGACGACTCGAACTGGACGACGGACGTGCGGCGATGGGACTTGAGAGTGGGAAAAGTTTGAAAACTGAAAAGATTTGAGAAGTCTTGACTCTTGACCTAATTTTATTTTTGCCTATAATATTTAATATTAATAATTAATATATATTAATATAATATATTTCGGTTAAACTGAAATACCGAAAAATACAAAAACTAAATACCGAAAACCGAATTGAAATATCGAAAATACAAAAATATATATCGAAAATCGAACCGAAAATCGAAATACCGAAATTGAAATCCAAAAAAAAATCGGTTCAGTTCGGTGTTTTAATTTTTCGATATTTATGCCCGCCCTAATTGAAAGTAGACATCAGCCCATTTTATTAAAATAAAAAAAAGGAAACCTAGTCCAAAGAAACAACAATGAACTAAACAAAAAAAAAACAAAAACAAAAAGAGAAACACAGGACACCATGTCTGAATGTAGCTCAAGTTTGTCTCTTCATCTCCTCTTGACATCGAGACTACTTCTCCTTGGATGAGACCTCTTCTCCACACAGGTAAGCTCTACGTAACCCTCCTCTGCTATTACTCTGTCTAATTTCAAATCTTTATGCTACAACTGCAAATGGTGGTCTTCCTTGAAATTTTGTTGAGTTTCAGATCCGTTGAAATGGAGCAGAACCCTTGTTGACTTGAGATTTTCCAAGAGGTAAGGATCGAAGCCAAACTTGTTTTGACGTAGCCTTCGCTAGTAGATAGTCGACTCCTGCTTACGTAGTTGACGAAATCAGAATAGAGGCTAGCTCGACCAACCCATGTAAAATTAGTAATTTCTTTTCTCTAATGGATTGAACCCTACAAATGGGATTAATACAACCATCAAGATTTCGATCTATGAAGAGAAAATACTAACTCTATGATCTTGAATTTGAATCTGACTCTAGCACTTATTAGTTCCAACACCAAACTTATAACTATCAGCTGAGAATCAGAAGCTCAATCTTTACTCATAAGTTCAAAGATACAAAATAAACTATCTAGAAGTAACAAAGTTAGTACAAATTTACTCGTCTTAGTTTATTATTATACGTGACACCTCAAAGCTCTCACCAGGTGCATGATACTTAACCAACAGAATCTAATTCAGACGAATTGAAGAGTACATAACTAACAACTAGATGAATTTATTTAGCACCATAGAACCTTAAGAGATATAGATAGATTTTATAAAAACCTTAATGAAATTGTCTTTATCCTTAAATGAGGAATGCCCTATTTATATGCGTTAATGATTCTCTTGCCTACAAGTGGTACATCTTGAAATTGTTTAAACTCAAAGGTACCTGCAAAATTAAAAGCTAGGTTACTAAAATAATCAGCAAGAGTATTTCCCTCCCTTAAGGAGTGTTGTACTCTTGTTGTCATCAATGTTCTCATTCTATTAATGTAATTGACCTCCAATGCCACACTCCAAAGAACAATCCATTCTCCATTCAACATATTAACCAAGGATAAAGAGTCAAATTCCAGTATAACTGGTGACAAATCATTCTCCAAGCAAAATTGAAGACCTTCCTTCAAAGCAATAGCCTCAGCCACCATGTTAGTTGTGTCTAAGATCCTTACCCCCTTTGCTCCCACTAGATTACCAGAAGAATCCCTAACACAAAAGGCAATAGTACTAGGGCCAGGATTACCTCTTGATGCCCCATCAATATTACATTTCCACCACCCCAAATGTCACACCCCAAAGCTACCTCCAGGACGCGAACACGGGACCTAGGATCACGAGTGACCCCAAGCTAACCCTGCTGGCATATCATAAGCATGCTAAATAAACTGAATTAGAAAAGTACTATGTGGAAGCTAAATCATAAGATAAACTGAAATGATAGGGGAATACCCATAAACTATCTGAATATAAAAATAACTGAGAGTTTAACAACAACTGAAAGGTCAAACTCAAATGCTAAAGCTGAATCTAACTATGTCTGAAAATAGCCTCTAACTGACTAGAAGTGCTGGAACATGCCCCAGCTAAATCTGGCAAAACTGAAACTAAAGAACTAAAAATAGAAAAGAAACATATTTGTCGTCCTCAAAGAATGAGGACTCACCAGTGATATTGCTGAGCTGAAGATCAGGAACCGATCTATGCATGATCTGGAAGCTGAGGACCTAAACCTACATCACGAAAAGATGTAGCGTAGAGTATGTGTCAGTACTTGAAAGGTACTGAGCATGTAGGATAGAATAAAGCTGAGCAATAAACATAACTGAACCAAAACATATATCTGAGCAATGATAAGAGATAAGCATGATACTATACTGAGAATACCGAACATGAACTAACTGAATGCAATGACCAAGTTTATAACATGTTGAGACTGAGATCTGACTGTAACTGATAACATGGTCAATGCAATAGAATCTGACTGTAAGGGAGCTACTAATAACCGACATAAAATCACACGAGCTAAATGTGGAGTCCGATGTATACGCCCCATCGAGAAGACCCAATATACCCTGCCAGAGGTATAGAGGCATGACTGGCGTGATCACTAAAATGTAATGCCCAAAGAGGGGACTTATAAACCTACTGGGGCACATAGTTCTGGGACTATTCGGGTACGCTGAACCCTAGTCCACTAGGTATTAAGCTACTCCCAATTGATTATGTAATTAACAATTTATGACTGAATTTCTGTAATATGGATAGCTCAAAATACTGACATGCAAAATTTGAGAATGCAACAATTATGACTAATAGTGTGACATTCGTAAACTGAAGTATGTATAACTGAAATAACTAACCTAGCATGTGTAATTCATGAACTAAATGAACTACATAGATAGGGTTCTCAATATCATACAAGGAACTAAGCAATAATATGATAATTTGATTTGGATCATTCTAATAGCTGAAACCCAACAATTTCTAATATTCAAGAAATCCTAGGTCTAGATAATATTAAGGGAATCAAGATTCTGACTGAAATCTAGGAACCTAATGGGTGAAAGGAACCCACTAGTGAAATCCCACATACCTGGTGACGAATTACATGGAGAAATCTTTCAATTTCGTGGCTGAAATTGATGAAAACCTGCTACGTTCTTGGACTAGGGCTTGGTCGACTCTTTCTCCTTTTTTTCGTTCAACTAGATGATTTTTTGGAGAATGAGTTGACTAAGGTAAGTTCTAATTAAGTTACTAGGCTAAAACTAACCAAAACTACGTAGTTTAGGGGTTAAATGACGTAGTTTAGGGGTCCAACGCAAAAAGACTAAACGACCCCTGACTTAAAAGTTGTCGGGGCCACCAATGGAACTGACTGATGGACTGTGGATGGACTGACGGTTCGTGCTGGTCAACCGTCGATGGGGTTCTGGGGCTTGATTCTGAGGCCTCGATCCACGGACTTGGACCACGGTCTGTGGCTTGAACTACGGTCCGTGGATCATGCCTTAGGAACTTTTCTGGGCTGATTCTGGGGAGGGCTGCAGGTGGCCATCCACGGACCACCAGGATGGACCGTGGGTCACCCTCGGTCCGTGGGTGGCAACCGTGGGTTGCACTTGCAACTTCTGGAAATCTGTTGGTTTGGTTTGTTTTCGGATACAGGGTGTTACACCAAAGGTGGTGACCTCCACCTCACCACCTTAGATATAAAAACAGGCTTGAAGCTATCAAGCAAAGCTACCATCTGAGGCCAATTTTCTGAGATATTAGAGTATTTAAATTTCAATTTACTGAGATTTTTAATAGTGTTGGAGATATCCCAAATTACTCTATTAGTAGAGCAAGAACCACCATGTAAGATGGTATTCCTCATTTTCCATAGAAACCACAAGATAACATTAGGCAATGCATTAAAAGTTATCTTTTGTCTAGTATTGCCTTTAGCATCCCACCATTTCATCAATACTTGTTTCACCTGAATCCATGGTCCCAACAGACCAGCTGCACTTGAAAAATACCTCCACACAGAATCTGCAACTTCCCCTTTTAGGAATAAATGATCCATTGTCTCATCAACTGGAATCACACAACAACCATATAGATGAGATATGTTAGGATTTCATTGTGCCATTAAAGTAGCAACTGGGATTTTCTTTCTCCACACCTTCCAAGCTAAGAAAGATATTTTAAAAGGGATTCCTTTTACCCAAATCTTCTTATAAAAATCAGTTTCCTCCTTTCTCTTCCTTATAAGATCCCAAGTACTTTTGACTATGAAATGACCAGAACTGGTCCTTGTCCACCATGGTTTATCTCTAAGCTCTGATTGTCTAATTTGGTCTATGTGCAATTTGACATGATCCACCACATGTGGAGGCAAGTGCATCATCATCTTCTCATAATTCCAGCCATTCTCACTCATAAAGGTATTAATGTATGTTAGATTGTGGTAGGTCTGAATCTCAGTTGTTTGTGAAAATAGAGGCCCTAGCCTTGTCCAATTATCAAACCATATTGAAGATGTACCACCTGTTGGCTCCCACCAAATAGACTATTCAAAGATATCCCTGTCCATCAGCATGTTCTTCCATATTTGAGATCCACCTTTCCATTGTACCAAACTAGGAATTTGCTTCTTGCAATATTTATTCCATATAAAATTGGTCCATAATGATTTTTGAGTTCTAAACCTCCACCAAAGTTTAGCATATAGAGCTTGAGACAAATCAAGCATAGATCTAAAACCAAGACTGCCCTCTTGTTTGGGTAAGCAAACTTCATTCCAAGCAGCCCAATGCTTACTCTTTCCTGTTACTTTATTACTCCAAATTTTTTTAGCAAAGATTCTTGGAGTTCTTTTAAGATACATATAAGAGGTACAATAGCTAATTGGATATGAATGGGAACAATTTGCAAAACACTATTGATTAAAACTTATTTACCTCTATAAGATAACATATTTCCTTTCCAGTCTTGTAGCTTTGATTTGACCCTTGTAATAAGATCAGAATAATGCTCCTTTCTCTTCCTGGTATGTGATATAGGACATCCCAAATACTTAAATGAAAATTGCCCTCTACTAAAGCCTTTACACTCCTCAATGCAACCAGTCAGTAGATACCGCATTTTGATGCATATAAAAGGCACTCTTATCCTTGTTAATTTTATGTCCTGACTAAGCTTCATACTTCTTTAAAATTGACATGATCTTTGCCAATGAGTATCTGTTAGCTGATGCAAAAATAATAGTATCATCAGCATAAGCAAAATGATTGATATTGGCACTCCATTTTGGCATCCCATAACCCTGAAATAAATCATCTTCAAATAAAGAGTTTAATGCCCTAGCCAGTACTTCAGCAGATAGAATAAATAAGGCAGGAGATAATGGATCTCCTTGTTTCACTCCTCTAGTAGAGTGAAAAAAGCCATGTAACTGACCATTTATAAGTACTGAGTACCAATTGTTAGCAAGCAATCTCTATATTAAATCCACCACCAATTCAGAAAAGCCCATCTTTCTTAGCACTTTCATCATAAAGAACCAAGAGACTATCATAAGCCTTTGCCATATCAAGCTTAATTGCAACATTAGAGGGCTTACCCCTTTTCCTGATGTCTGTGACAACCTCTTGTGTTAATAGTACATTTTCAATGATACTTCTACCTTTCACAAAACTAGATTGATTTGCAGAGATGAGTTTAGGCAACATACCTTCTAATCTGTCATGAACAACTCTAGAAAGAATTTTGTTGATAAAGTTACTCAAACTCATTGGCCTTAAATCTGCAAAGGTGTTAACTTGATATTTTTGGGGCAATAAGATCAAATTAGTGTGAGTAATAGATTTAGGAAGAATTCTTGAACCAATCTGAAAATATCCTGTCCTACAATCAACAAAGAACTTTGATAAAAATTACTAGTTAACCCATCAGGACCTCCAGCACTATCCCCATTCAAATTGAAAACAACTCTCTTTACTTCCTCAACATTTGGTTGTTTGCACAAATCAACAGTTTCCTCTTCTGTGACAACATTAGGAATGTGTATCAACAAAGAAAAGGAAGTAGCATCTCTATCTTGGTGAAACTGGTCCTCATAATATTGAACATCTTTAGTAGCTATCTCATTATCTTCCATCAATTAATCATCCTGTCTATTTTGAATTCTGTTAATTTGCAACTTTTTCCTTCTACCTTTAACAATGCTGTGAAAAAAATTGGTATTTGTATCTCCATTTTCAAACCAATTATATCCAGCTTTCTGCTGCCAAAAAACCTCCTCAAAATGTAAGTACTTTTTATACTCAGCTTGGGCTCTATGTAGTATGTCTCTGTTTTCAGCATTAGGGACTTCCTCAAACAATTGTTCTTTGATCTTGACATTATCTTCCCTAATTAGTAACTGCTGAAAAATATCCCCAAAAGCTTATTTACTCCATTTGGTCAACGCATATTTGACCCTTTTGATGTTCTCTTTAAAAAGAAAGAAAGGATTTGGGATACATCTACAAGCTAGTTTTGTCTTACTACCTCCTTAAATTGAGCATGCTCAGTCTAAAACTTAAGAAACTTGAATGGTTTCCTATGTCTAACCACCCCCTCTTTCATAGTCAATAACATAGGGGCATGATCAGACCATGTTCTTGCAAGATGTTCAATTTCCATAAAATTAAACCAATGTTGCATGTGCTGATTAGAAAAAACCTATCTAATCTTTCAAAGATACAATCATTTCCAACTCTTCCATTCCACCATGTGAAAGGACTACCTTTAAATTGAATCTCAAATAGATCACAACTCTGAATACAAGTCTTAAAATCGTCATGATCAACTTCTTGAACTGGCAGTCCTCCAATCTTTTCATCTGCATTCAAGACTACATTAAAATCTCCACCAATTAACCAAGGACTATCAATAATTTCTGCCATCTGATATATATCCTCCCAGAGCATTAATCTATCATCACCAGTACATTTAGCATAGACTAATGTAACATGAAAACTATGAGGTTGTTGTAGCTGTTTTAAACAAAGTGTCAACTGTTGTTCTGTATCCCTTACCACAATAACATCAAAATCTGAATTAATAAACACCCAAATCTTTCCATTGCAATTTTCTTTCACCAATGGCATCCTCAACCTTCTTCTATATTTGTTGATCTGTCTAACATGTTGAAATGGTTGCACCAAACCAATAAAAGAAAATTTATGAAAGTTATGCAACATTTGCACTCTATGGAATGCTTGTTGGGAGTTTACTGACCTAATGTTCCATATTAGAACTTTCATAGAGTAATATTTGATTTATTTCTCTTTGACTGCTTCCTGATGGGTTGATTAGCATCTCCAATTTCTTGCTTCTTCCCTTTTCTTACGAATTGAATCAATTTTGGAGACAAATCTACCTCTAAAGGCAAATTATTTTGAACTTCCTCACTCCAACAACTTGATTATCTTATATTCTGCCAATATTCTCTTGTTTAATATTGTGCGTAATAATATCATGCAAAACCCTATGAAGGGATGCCACTTGAATTGCATCTACTTAGTTATGAATAATAGTTATTGCCTGTTCAGAATCGGTTTTCGCCCCTTGATTACCATTAAAATTACTACAACTTTGCTATAATCACATCGGTTATCAGAATTATCATCCTCATTACTTTTATCAACCATATTTGCATCCATTACTGTGTCAACATCACCCATCTCTGCATCAGTTACTGTTGCCATACGTATAGCATCACCAGTACAAAGATTAGATTCATTACTTGCATCATTCTTCTTTGCATCATGTACTGTCACATTCTCCGTGCTTGCATTTACTTCTTTCTCTTTTTCAACATTAACAAACATCTGTTGTAATTGATCACCTATATTTTGTTTTGCAGATGTATCAATTGTAACCCTTTCAACCATGTTTTGTGCTTGGTTATTTGGAGAGGTTCCAAAAGACTGACGAACCCATTCTCAAGTTGAAGCTTCTACTTAATAATATCATGCAAAACCCTATGAGGGGATGCCACTTGAATTGCATCTACTTTGTTATGAATAATAGTTATTGCCTGTTCAGAATCAGTTTTCGCCCCTTGATTACCATTAAAAATTAGCACAACTTTGCTATAATGACATCGGTTATTAGAATTATCATCCTCATTACTTTTATCAACCATATTTGCATCCATTACTGTGTCAACATCACCCATCTCTGCATCAGTTACTGTTGCCATATGTATGTCATCACCAGTACAAATATTAGATTCATTACTTGCATCACTCTTCTTTGCATCATGTATTATCACATTCTCCGTGCTTGCATTTACTTCTTTCTCTTTTTCAACATTAACAGACATTTGGTGTAACTGATCACCTATATTTTGTTTTGTAGATGTATCAATTGTAACCCTTTCAACCATGTTTTGTGCTTGGTTATTTGGAGAGGTTCCAAAAAGACTGTCGAACCTAGTCTCAAGTTGAAGCTTTTAGTTGACCCTCTTGTGATCCCTGATGACCTCTTTGTTGTATGTTATTTTTAATACATGGATTAGGACCATTAGCTTTTGAAGAGGCTACATTATTAAATGCTTCTTTATCTGCTAAGTTTTCCTCGGTCAACGCTGTGAATCTATTATCTTTCACAACATTCCATGAACCTGGGTTTCCCACTACTCTACCATTAGACAAGATTCTAGCCTTACCTTTTCGAAAAAGGTGGACCTACGATCGCTCGGGCTCTATCTTATACTCCCTATCTGGATGTTTCTTCTTTTCAACACTATTCTCTACACTTTTCTCTTGATTAGATTCACCCTCATATTTTTTAAGATTTCTGCACTCATGATTGTCATGCCCTTGCATCTTACATTCATAGCAATACTTCGATATATAGTCATATCGAATATGCACCTCTTCTGATCTCACTTCCCCTGATCCTTCATCAACAACATCCATCATCACAACCTTAGGGAGATTACTCTTTAGATCCACTTGAACTTTAACCCTTGCACAACCCTACAGCAGAAGCCAATGAGTATAAGCATTCTTTGACAAAGTATTTAGGTAATAGATTTGGAAAACAGATCCAAGCTAGTGCCTTTGTGGTCTCCTCATTAATTTGAAATCTTGCATCATATATTAGTGTGCGCATACGGTATGAATACCCATCCTTACAGCCAATGTAATACGCCCCTTTAGATATCAGATTAATGAAATCAACTTCTTGGAGAGCCTAATTAGAATATATTTGTTACGCAGTAGCCCAATTTGACAATCAACTTTAAAATCACATTGTTTTGGTATATTCAGTCTCAATTCCTCCATATTTGTAATATCATATGTGAATTTGCCAATGACGGCATATTGTAGGTTTTCAATTCTATTCATGATGTTCACCTTTTCTTTCGACCATTTAATCCGTGGAACACCATCTACAATCACAACTTGTTTTTGCTGAATAGTTTCTGAGTTTTTAGCCTCATTTGCAATCGTACTAATATATGATACTGCTACAAGAAATTTTGTATTAAGATTGGACACGTTAGGGTTTAAAGGAGGAAATTCGATCTCACACAGATGACCAACCTCTGAAGGAAGCTGGCCGGCGGCCATGGTGGCCATGGTCGTCATAGGGTAGGTTATTAGGTCCTATTGTGACTTTTATGAGAAGTTGTGACCTTTTGAAGAGTTGCGACTTTTATGAAAGTTGTGACTTTTATGAAATGTTGTGACCTTTCCGAATGGTTGTAACTTTTCCAAAGAGTTGTGATATTTCCGATAAGGCACAATAAGCATTTGTTCACACTACCCTTTGTTGTATATAAATAGAGGGATTTCCTCTCATTTTAAAACAACAAAAATTCTGAACTTCTTCTTCTTTTGCACAATTAAATATTCGTGTACTTTGCTCCTATTGAGTGGCTCACTGACACCATTGTTTTTTTGTATCAATACACTGGTGAATAGAATCGTTCTATCCTAAGAGGATTTATTCCCTTAAACCTCAGGTACTAGAGGGGAATAATTTCCTTATAGGGACACTGTGCATTCAGTGGGCTCGATTTTTCCTTTTTGTTTCATTTTATTGTTACAGATCCTGGTATGTTATTTACAATTATTAATTTATGGTTATGTTATTAATTGTCGATTTTGAGTACATGCTTTAAACTTTGTTGTTTATGTTTCTGCAAAGTTATTGTGATAAGTATTTGTTAGTATAGATGAAATAACACAAGTTAATTGAGTATTCAAGCAAGTTTTCCCTACTATAATTGTTGAAGGTACAATAAAAAAAATTCCTTAGAGATCTATACTACCATTTCTTGAAGACAAAATCTAAATTTGGTATACCATTGTAAGGACATAAAGACCTTAAAAACCTTACCATACCTTGATATGTGAAGTGAAATAGGAAAAGAAGACAAGAATTAATAAACTTTTGACATGGCTTCAAGGATGTTGTGTCGGGTGACCTATAAAGGAATATGACTAGACTGGAGCCTCTTTTAATCCCAAAGATATAGATAACTATACAATAAATTAATTGCTCATATTCAATATGAAGTATGGATAGATTCCCAAGTTTACTGCAAGTTGTAAATACTTTTCTTGTAATAATAGATGTGTTTCTCGACATTGTGATTGCAAAAGAAGTGTAATTTCAAATTGAACTTCATCACTCTGGTATGCTGATTTTTAATGTCATGACCCAGGGGGTCACCCTAGATGTAACATGGCGTATAGGACCCCGAGGACCCCATACAAACCACATAGCATTCATAACCTAAGAAATATAAAATGAGAGATAAAACAACATTTCAAGTCCAAAACATTTTTATAAAAGTAAAGCGGAAGTCTAGACACTTTGTCTCAATAGCCATCTAATACAATAGAATGAAATTGGGCCTAGCCTATACATCATGTTCAAAAACTAAAAGTAAAAGAGAAACTGAAAAGAATCAAAGTCCGTCCTCGAAGAATGAGGACTCACCAAGCTTGAAAATAACCAAGTCAACCGCTAGCCACAAAACTGAGAACCCTGAATATCGGACCCTGTATTTGGGAAAAATGTAGGCAAGAGTATGCGTTAATACAAAACAATGTATCAAGCATGATAGCCATGCATAAAACATTTAAATCATGCTAAGACGGGACATTTCATGACATGTAATTGACCAAGCTAAAACATGATAAGAAGGTTCGAAAACATACTTCATAAAACATGGTCAACGCAAGATAACATCTTTAAAACCTTTGAACTCATATAAGATACTTCTTGAAGTAACCTTAGTTCATTACTAATGTGGGGAATGAGCCTTAACCGACATAGAGACCATGTGAGCTATAACATGATCCCATGGTGTCTCCCACACCGGAAAAGGTTGCCCTACTTGCCAAGGTAGAACCATTAACTTCTAGCTTAAGTTGATCCACTAGCTAATCATCCTATGAGGGCTCATAGGTAAGGGATAATGAGATTTCTACAAGAAACCCGACAGCTACTAACGGGAGAGCTTCCATCTCAATATCCTCTCGGTGTTAAGCATAATTAACACGGAGTAGTCATTTCTTACTTGTTCTTATTATCCATGGAAGACACGTCATCTTGCCAATCCAAGTTATGTCATGATTCATCCATGGAAAGGTATCATTCATTGACCAATCCAAGCTAAGTTTCATTAGGATAGCTCCTTATCTTTGATTCAATTAAGTGAGAAACCTTTCAACCTTAGAATCCTTATCATGTGAGAAAACCTTTCACAATCATGCTTTAATGTGTTTATGAGAAATCCTTTCAACAACACAACATCAATCATCATCATTGATACTTGGCTCTCCGAGCATCCTTAAAGCATTCATATAATTCTCATGAAAACATGCTTAATTTCATAATCTCCTCTTTCATAATTCAAAACCCGCATCACATCATCATAATTGGAAAATATGTGGATTACATGGGTTCATGGGGGAATCATCATAAAATCATGGTATTTCAACAATTCATGCATAAGAGATCATAATTCAACCATTTAAATCAATAAATCAAAGAACTCATGGTAATTGAAGAAAACCCTAACTCAATTGGGGATTTCTACCTTTGAAAATAGGAGATTTTGGGGACTACATAATTGAAAAGGAATCCATGGATGAAAACTATCATACCTTGAAGCCAATTGTTAATCTTCAATGGAGGAATTGAGACTTGACTTGAAACTGAATCCTTTTTCTTTAAGCTTTCTAGAGAGAGAAATATTTGAGAGTTCTTCTTTTTGGTGAGTTTGAAGAGAATGAAGTGAATGAACAAATTTTGGGGTTGGAAACTCTTATATAGGGGTCTTAGACATAGGCAAACCGACATAGTATTAGGCTAGATTAATTAGGAAAAGACCCAACTACCCCTAAGATTAACTGTAGACTACAACTCAAGACCCTCAATCGATGGTCCGTGGACAGGAAGACGGTCCGTCCTGCACGGCCGTCGTTCATATCAGTAACTTGGGTTTGGGGGGTCTGGACCATGGTTCCACCAATGGTCCGTTGGTTCAGACCGTAGGTCCAACCCTTTAAACCCTTTTTTGGAGAGCCATTCACGGACCATACCTATGGTCCGTGGTCCCATCCACGGGCCTTGGGTGGCCTCCGTTGGTTGTCTCCTGCAACTTCTAAAAAATGTAGTCTTACCCTCTTTTGGATTTGAGGTGTTACAATATCCCCCCTTGGGATCATTCTTCCTCGAATGAGATTCTAGACATCACTTAGAGGAAAATGACTCTAAACTAGCAACCCATCATGCATGCAACCGAGGAGGAATATCGACTCCAAGCTAAGACATACTTAAAACATCACAAGGAAGATGGAAAGTAGCAGCCCAACATGAATGCAAATCTCATAAATGCATATATCCAAGGAGGAAACCTCAACTCCAAGTTAATCATACTCCTATCTTCATATCATGAAATTCATGTGCAACTCATACTCAAATACACATATCCGAGGAGGAAACATCAACTCCAAGCTAAAGCATGTTCAAAATATCATATCATAAAGTCTATATGCAATTCATGCTCATAAGCACATAAACATGTAGAAACTAATCAAATTGACTCATTTTCTCAAAACTTAAGCTTTTCATGAACATGCACAAATAAGGAAATCATGGGGATATCTAAAACACATGACACCAACATTGTAAACCAAGAGGAACTCAATGCCTCAAGCTAGAGTATGAGTAGAAGGAAAACGATGAGGATATTAGGACATCATATCGGCCTTGGCCTCCCAAGTAGTACCCTCAACTAAATGATTCATCCATAACACTTTCACATAAGCAACTTCCTTGTTCCTCAATTTCTTGACTTGCCGGTCTAAAATCTCAACCAGAATCCTTCATAAGAAAGATTTTCTTTAACTCCCAAACCTTCTAAGGGAACTATGGATGTCAGATCTCCAACACATTTCTTTGACATAGAGACATGGAAAATCGAATGCACCGATGCCAACTCATTAGGCAAATCTAGTTCATAAGCAACTTTACCAACACGCCTCAAAATCTGATATGTGCCTACATATCGGGGACTAAGCTTCCCCTTCTTACCAAATGTCATTATACCCTTCATAGGTGAAATTTTCAAGTAAACCCATCATGAACATCAAACTCAATATCTCTTCTTCTAACATCGGCATATGACTTTTGTCGACTTTGAGCCGTTCTCAACCTTGCTCTAATAAGACGAACCTTCTCTATATCCTTATGTACTAATTCAGAACCTATTAGGGCTACTTCACCCACCTCAAACCAGCCTATAGGAGATCTACACCTCCTACCATATAATGCCTCAAAAGGAGCCATACCAATACTTGAGTGATAGCTATTATTATAAGCAAATTCAATCAATAGCAAATGGCCATCCCAATTACCCTTAAAATCAATCACATAAGCGCTTAACATGTCTTACAAAGTTTGGATAGTACGCTCTGCTTGCCCATCAGTTTGGGGATAAAAAGTCGTACTAGGCTTAACACGAGTACCAAGACTGATGTTATTTAGACTGCTACAAGACCTTTCACTCATAGCCAAGTTTGGGAACTTCAATGTACTGAAGAATTGTTCACAATGATGGAGGTTCTTGAGCTTGTATTGATGGCAAAAAGATGTTCACATGTATGGAAGATCGCTTGGGGAAGTGAACGGAAGAAAGTGGACAACACTACCACTTTTGGCGAGCAGGAGTTGTTCGGCACATCGCCCAAGGGCTTAGGCGATGTCCCCAGCTCACCTAAAGTTCCAAAATGTGGATAGAAGCAAGAATCATCGCTGAACCAAAGGGCGAATCGCTGAGTCCCTAGGCGAGCCCAACTTGGATCGCCCATTGACATTTTTGGGTTACTTTTGGGCCGTTTTACCTAAAACTATAAATAGCTAGTTTGGGTTCATTTTAGAGGAGACTATTTTGAATATTGAAAACTCGTGTATGAGTGTTGAGAGCTTGGTAAAGCTTTTGGTTGATCTTTACTTAAAAACGAGGGTTGCTTGGTGAATTCGATTCCCTTGAGATATTCGTAAGAGTTAGGTGTAATTGTAGGATTAACGGATTGAGGTCATTAGGTTTAATATACCCTTTGGTTGCTTTTTGTTTCCTCTTTGTGTGTCTGTCTATCTATCTTTACTTTCCATATTTGATTTCCACATTTTAGTTGTGATTCCCATTTGAGAATTACATCATTTGGTATCAGAGCCATTTTAGATTCATCCTTATGATTCTAGTCTTGGGTTTGTTGCTACAAAAAAAAGGTGTTCAAAATCATTTTTGATGAAAATCCCAAAATTGCTTTGGTGATTTGTGTCTTGTTTGAAGTTTCCAAGTTTGTATTAGTGTTCCCTAACCTTATTTCAGTCTAGGTCTGAGATTTGAAGAAGTTTGGTTCACTATTGAAGAATCCACCATTGAAGGTTGAAGAAGCTTGAAGAAGGTCTAAGTGGGTTTTGAAATCTGTAGATTTTGGCAAGGTGTTGAGAGTTAAAAAGTATTGGGTGTTGTTCCCTATATCAAGGAGAGTTTGTATCTCAATTTTCGTGAAATTCCAAGCTAAAAATCTTGAGGGTTAATTTTTGGGTCTTCATCTTGTTCTTGAGTTCTTGAAGAATATTCAAATCTTAAAAAAGAAGGAATTTAATCCTAAAAAAAAGGAAAGATAAAGAGGATAAGTGTTTGTACAAGAGGGAATTTACCAAAAAGGGTAAAGACTAAAGGGAAAAGTGCAGGGGGGACCACATGAGCACAAATTCGGAGGTCTTCAAGAGCAGGTGCTGGAACTTTCAGCGAGCTCGACTTTGCTCGCCAAGTCCATTCGGCACCTCGTCCATTGGGCAGGTTGGTCGCCGAATTGACCCATAGACACCATAACTGTCAGCGAGCTCAGCCTTACTCGCCAAGTCCATTTGGCACTCCGCCGTACTGCCTCCCCAATCGCCGAGTTGCCTTGGTAGACTGTCAAGTTTGGCAATCCCATCTTCAAGTTGGTGAGCTGAACTTCACTTTTGGCGAAGAAAACATGTCATTTGGCGATAGGAAACTAGTTTTATGCTCCTAATCTTAGGTTCTAATTCCTTAGTTTCTTTTCTTTGATTCTAATTCATTCACAAGATTCCTAAACTGATTTTCAACTTGTAATTGCTCTACTTGTTGATCATTGGTTCTTGAATTTACTTCTTTGATAGTGCCATTTCTTTTCGTGCTTTTATTCGTTTTACTTTGTAGTTAACTTCTTGATTCAAGTCTGAGTTGCCTTAATCGAGTCATCCATCTTTTCTTAAAATAAGAATACATTCCGGCCAAGAGTAAAATTTGACACTTTGTGATCAATCGAGTATAAGCAATATTCAACCTTGGTTGCGCCAATTTGAGAGGCAATCAAATGTGTGTAAACACGAGTGATTATGAGTTCATATTTTACTAATGCTAATGTCGTTTGTTGTTTTGTTGAGTTGTCTTATTATTAGGTACAATGGCAACCAGAAGTGAAACCCGCCTACCTAAGGGGAACGTTACTTTGAAATCTATCATTGGGACGATTACTAATGTGAGTCGGATAATGGGGAGGCTGGAAGGAAAAATAACCGACTTGCAAGATAGATTGTCCATTGTTTTATTAGGAAAATATTATTTGGACTGGTTTAAGAGTCGCCACTTAATTTTTAAGAAAAATCAAGAAAACTATTGTTTTCAAAAGACTAAAACAGAAATCTAATGAAAACTTGAAAGGGGTTCGGGGTCCTTATTAGCATTTCGGGAAGGGATTTAAAGCACCCGAAATGCCCGCTAATACGCGGTTATCCGACAATTAATTATTTGGCTAAAATAATTCTAACTTAGTTTGAATTGCAAAATTGAACTATTTTATTAGTTAGGACCATTTCAAAGGAGAAAAAGCAAAATGTTGAAATATCGTCTAAGTGAAATATTTGCAAACTTATTCTTTAAGTTTTGTTAAGAGATGACCGATTTTGTTAAATTGTTAAATTAAAATGAACGTCTCTCGGGGATTTGAATTGTTGACCTTAAGATCAATAACAAATATTAGCAAGTAAGGAGGCATAATAAAACAAAGAGAGAGAGAGAGAGAGAGATTTAGGCCCAAATCTGATTTTCCTGTTCACCTGGACCAGTACTTGGGCCTGATTTCTGCCTTTTGGACCTTTGGCCCAACACTTGGTACCTGTCCTAGACTAACATAAAAAGAAATATATCTCTTTGGGCTTTAGGCCCAATTTTCACCTATCCTAAAATCTAACAGGATAGTAACACTCCAAATAAAAGGGCTTAGGCCCAATAATAACAAAATACATTTTTTGTATAAAGAGTGGGCCTTTGACCCAATCTTTTCAATTCTCCTCCACTTTCACATCCTTCCACCTTTGAGACCTGTTCGTCGATTTCGTAGTTGGCTGACTCGGATAAAAATAGAATTGGGCCTCCATGGCCCAAAGGGAAATGCAAGGAGAGGGTCCATAGAACCCGGACAGATTTTATGCAAACACAAAAATGGGAATTAGTAAGTAAGAGTCAAATAAAACAGAATTTATATGCTACCATATTCTAAATTTTATATACTATCATATTCTAATATTTATCTACTACCATATTCTAGAATTTACATACTACCATATTCTAATATTTATCCACTACCATATTCTAATGTTTATCTACTACCATATTATAATATTAGCACGGTGAAAGCTAATGTATGTCACCAAGGGTCTTAGATCCATACACAAGTGACATTACAATGTTCCAAGACCACTAGAGCTACGGTCAAAATTTAAACAATTTTAATGCTCCAACGATAAATGAATCAATATCTTATTTAAAGTTTTCCATAATACAATGACTAGACTATAGTCAACTAATGACTACATGTTTTGTGCAATCAATCATGCAAGACAATAAGGCAAGGATAAGCATTAAAGAGCAAATATATCTTAGCAAGGGTGAGTAACAAAGAGCAAGTGGGTCAAAACATGCTTTTTGATAAGAATCAATATTACCAAGTTTTAGTGTAAAGAAGGAAAAGAGCAAACAAACATTAATTTGACACAATGACAAATGCAAATAAACTAATATTTCCCTCTCTTTTAAAACCAACAGTGACTCCAAACAAAAATGAAAAAAAATAAAATACATCACATGCTCTTCTATGACTAAACAAAACAGTAAACAAGTTATGCAATACTAAAAAAAATAAAACCCAAATGCTTTAACATACGCTAATCATCATAATAATATTTAGAAGGTAAGGCATAGAAATCATATAATTTTCATACAAGAACGAAAAAAGGAATTTTAACACCTACAAATAAATGAAAGAATGTAAGGAAGGATAGGCATGCTTTAATGCTTTTCTAATGCATCAGCCTAGCAACAAAATGATAAATGATTAACAGATCAGAGACTTAACACTACAAACTAGTTTTGACACGAAGGCTGAAAGAAAGAACAATCCAAGGCTGATTCGGAAGGTAAAATGACAAGAGACAACACCGAATGAAATTAACACTTCAAGAGCATGGATTTCCAAACTCAAAACAAACAAGTAGCAACTGCCTTTACAACCTTGCTCCTTTCAAAAACGAGTAACAAGTATTGACAAATAATGGAGGGGCTTACGCTTAAGACAAAGCAAGATGCAGGCAATATGGGTTTGGAAACAAATAAAAAGTAGTTAAACAACATGAATACACAAAATGGTTCAAGCATGATACTCAAACAAAAAAAAAAGTAAAAAAAAAGGGCTACTACCTCTAACGAACAAATGAACAAAATAACATACAAATTTCATATCAAAAAATTCTCAAGATTTTTCCTTAGTTTGAAAAGAATAACAACATTACAGTAGCATAAAAATAATGAAAGAAACTCTAGATTCTAAGAGACAACGAGGATAGGAGGATACAGACTCGAAGACACTAAGGCGAGCATACAAGAAGCAAAACAGCAAGAGTGGGTTCGAACAGGGGAGGAGAGGAGCAGTGATGCTAATACAGAACATAACATTAATTCCACATCACAACCAAATCATAATAATCTATTAAGAACAGAGCATCACATTAATAAATCACCAACTCAACCACTGATAGCGAACCAGTCACTTAATGAGGTTTTTCGACATAAAAATTTATCGCTTTTAAAACGGAATAAGAGATAAGAAAGGTATTATAATGGAGGAGGCATTACCTTCTTGTGTGCAGCGAAACAGGGACGGTGACGATCTTGGAGACGACTATTCTACCACCACACGAGAACTTTCGAGAGTTAAGAGGATACATCCAAGTTCAAACTAGTTCTGCCCTCTTTTGAATGTATTTCTTATATGTTTTTAAACTAATAGCTTAAGCTTTTCCTTCTGCCTTAGTGAAGAATTTCCAACTAAAATCTCCAAAAATTTTCCAACTCTTTTTTTTTACAACTCCCCCCCTTTCCAATGAATAACAAGCAACTAATATATAGAAAAAATTTGATTCAGAAATGGGGGGAAACGGATGAAAATCCCCTAAGAAATGGACCTACTTCGAAATTCAAATTCCAAATTCTTTTCACCATTAAAGGGAGACAAACTTTTCTGAGATTTCTCCCCATTCCGGAAGAGGAAAGGGGAGATGGGCAGCTGGGATCGACTCCCTTGTCCTTGCTGCTCGACGTGGTATGATCCCGCAGCTGCAATGATGATTCTTGCAGAAGCTCAGGACTGGCACAACACTACCGTTTGCCTGCTGGACTGCGTTGGACTGCTGCTAGCGTGAAGACGTTGTACAGGGGTCGACTGGTACTGTTTGTTGTATTGTATGTTGGTGTTGGAAAGTTGTATTGTTGCTGGAAATGTTGGTGGGCTGCTGTTTATCAGCGAATTGGGCCTGGGAAATCTGGAAATTGTTTTGGGTTGCTGGCAAGTTTAATTGAAAATAAGGAATTGAAAGTGGGTTGGGAATTTGAAATGAAAAGGCCTAAAAATGGGTCTTTTAAAGAGTGAGGATATAAGTGAAGGAGAGTGGCTAAAATTACAAAATAGCAAAATGAATTACAATTTAGCCAAATTGAATTTAGTTGGTGAGTTCGATTAAAATTTAAATAGGATGAGTTTATATAAATTAATTATTGAGCTTCTAAATCTTAATGAAATGAAATAAATATAAACCATTATATGACTAAACTAATTAACCAAATATTTAATTAAAACAAAATCTTTTTGAGATGATTTTTTGAATATTTATAAAATATGCTAATTATAATAT
>JAJOOR010022346.1:0-26754 GCA_036250505.1 Solanum acaule | reverse complement strand
CAAAGTTGGCCAAAAACTCACTGATTTCCACACTTAGCCAAATTTCCAGATTTTTGAACTTAGCCAAATTTTCCAGATTCTGGACTGCCAAATTTCCATATTTTAAATTTTTCCAAAAAAATGACTATTTCCAAATTTCAAGCTTCTTCATATTCATTTTAAATTGTCGGATGTTACAGTATTGGAGATGAAAATGCCCAGTGAAGGATCCTGCTTCAAGTATCTAAGGACATGGTAAGTTGCCTTCAAGTGTGGTTCTCTAGGAGTTTGCATGAACTGACTGAGTAGTGTACACTATAGGATATATCCATCCTTGTATTTGTGAGAAAATTAAGTTTACCTACTAATTTTCTGTAAAAAAATAGGATTATACAACAACTTGCCATCAGTGGCCTTCAATTTTTCAGTACATTCCAGTGGTGATGCAACAATCTTGTAATTCAAACAATCAAATTCCTTCAAAAGATCAGTGGTAAACTTTCTTTGTGAAATCAAAACACCATCATGCCTATAAATTATCTCCAACCCCAGGAAATAATGCAATTTACCCAAATTTTTTATCTTGAACTGATCATGTAGAAAAGACTTTAAGGAGTCAATTTCCTCTAGATCAGTCCCAATCAAGATTACATCATCAACATATACTGCAACAAAAATCAAAGAAGAGCATCCTTTTCTTTTGTAAAATAGTGAATGGTCACTATTTGAGTGTGTGTCTCCTCTAGAACAAAGACTGTTTGCCAACTTATCATACCATTGTTGGTTTTACTCCTTTTTGATATTTTTTATTTTCCATTATAAAATTTGAAGTTACTAGCTTGTTTTAAGCCATACAATGATTTTTTCAATTTACACTCCATGTCAATACCATCTACCATAAGAACTTGTGGTGATGTCATTTATACTTCCTCATTCAAATCACCATGAATAAAGGCATTGTTAGCATTTAGCTGATACAAATTCTAGCCTTTCTTAACAGCCAAAGTGATCAGTGTTCTAACAGTGGTCATTTTAACCACAAGAGAAAAGGTCTCAATGTAGTCTATCCCAGCCTGTTGAGTGTATCCTTTAACTACCAGCCTTGCCTTGAATCTCTCCACACTTCCATATGCCTTATGTTTGATCTTATACACCCACCTACAACCAATGTCAATCTTTCCCTTGGGCAGAGGTACCAATTCCCAAGTATTGTTGGCATATAATTCCTCAAACTCTTGTGTCATTGCCTTTTGCCAGGCAGGAGACAAGATTGCCTCTTCATATGAACAAGGTTCACAGTCATGTGAAATGTTTTCAACCAACTGCTGGCTATAAAGACAAAAAGAAATGAAACAAATACTATCATGGTTAGTTGCAAAAGAGGTGTGAGAATGGTGTGGGTGTGAACTTGATGCAACAAATGTAAAAAAGTGTAGGTTAGGTAAAGTGTAGTTGTAGTCTTTAGATAAGTAGGGGTATGGACGGACCTAGTTGTTCTTCTAGGGGCATGTGGAGCATCACATGATGAAATAGGTGCAGGCATGGATGGTGCAGTGGTGATGTTTGTGACTTGATGTGATGTGTTTGTATCCAGTAGATCATCAGTATCAAAAATGTTGATCATGCTAGGCATACTAGTTAAGTTGGTAGAATGATTAACAAGTAAACTCAAAATAGAAGCAAAACTGGAGCCAACAGGAGCAATTACAAAGGGAAAGATAAGATTCATGAAAAACAACATCCCTAGACACATGAATTCTTTTGGTAGCTAAATCCAAAACCATGTAACCTTCTGTATTCAAAGGATAGCCAACAAATATGTGTGGTGTAGCCCGTGGCTCAAATTTGTCCATATGAGTTTTTAAGGTAGTGGGAAAACATAGACAACCAAAATTTCTAAGGTGAGAATATGTAGGGTGTTTGTGATACAACAACTCATATGAGGACTTATTTTTCAAGAGTTTGGTAGGTAATCTGTTAATGATGTAAGTAGATGTTAAGACACATTCCCCCAGTACCCATAGGTAATTTAGATTGGAAAAGAAGAGCCCTAACTGTTTCAAGGAGGTGCTTATGCTTCCTCTCTACCACACCATTTTGTTGGGGTGCGTAGGGGCAAGACCTTTGGTGTATTATCCCTTGTTTTTGGAAAAATTGGCTAGCTTCATTCGAGGTAAACTCCAAACCATTGTCAGACCTGATGGCTTTTAATTTGGTTTGAAATTAATTCTCTATGAGTGAGATGAAAGCTTTGATAGTTTGTAAGGCATTGCTTTTGCATTTAAGTAATTGTGTCCAAGTTGATCTAGTGTTGTCATCTACCATGGTCAAGAAATAGTTATAGCCATCATGAGTGGGAATGTGGTATGGGACCCATAGATCAATGTGAAGCAATTCAAATGCTTTGGTGGTGGAAGTTGTGCTCTCAGGAAATGGCTTTCTAGTTTGCCTAGCCATAGGGCATATAGCACAAGTAAAAGGTTGTTTTGTGGAAAAATGATAGGTATGGTGGAATTGTTCTTCATCCTTACAAAAGGTACATGGCCTAGTCTAGCATGCCCTAAAAATACATCAGTATAAGCCTCAGCAGGGAAACAATCAGCATTAGAACAAGAAGCAGAATTAGAAACTGAACATACTTCTTTATTGATATAAGGAGAGTATTTTATAGTAGATGATGGAGATGAAGCTTGACATATATTTTCAGCTGAACTTTTAGTACAATTAACTAGAGAATGACTACTATGAATAGGGAAATTTTTTGGAGTAGCATAAGTCTCTTTGCTGCCAGCAGAAGGAGGATGACAGTTGTGGCACATAGAGCATAAGAAATATAGACCATTTTTAGCTCTACCAAGTTCCAAAGGGCTCTTCAGAGAAGGGACCTGCAATAAACAAGAAGAAATGTTAAAACTGACTACACCTTTGAGTTTCAATGCAAGACAATGAACTGAGATTAAATTGAACTTAAAACTAGGCACAAATATTAGTTTCCTTAGAGTCAGTACTGGATTTAAGCAAACATCACCAATTTCAATCACTTTAACCTTATAACTATCTGGTAAGGTAATTAAGAAGGGGTATGTTAGTGTGCTGATATTTGTGTGGCTTTGTAATAGGTCATGTGATGTGATGCTCCTAAGTCTATGATCCAGGAACCAACCGCTAATCTAACATATTTACAACAGAGATCACCTATATTAGTAATTGAAAAGTAACAAGCTAGTATACGTGCCAGGTTCACAGCTCCACTTAGCATATTTTCAGAGTTGGTGGTTCCATGATTAGCATGTAGAGATTCCAAAAGATTTAGCAGCTACTCATACTGGCATTTAGACAAATTCAAAGACATTTGTTTACTCAGCTCATTATCATCCTCACATTGGTTCCTGTCAACCTCAAAAGTACACATATTGGCTGCTGAATTTGAACTTTTACCCTTGGAGAATTTAGAGTTGGTGGGATAACCATGTAGCTTGTAACATCTATCTTTAGTGTGTCCTATTTCCTTACAAAAATCACAAACAATGAAGACCTCCCAGTGCTAGAATTGCCTCTAAACACATTTGTGTTTGAGTTTCCATAACCTCATGTGTTTCCCCTATTAGGATTAAAATTGGTCTTAGGACCTTTGGAACCTGCAACATTGTTAGATGAGGCAATGCAAAAACATTGAGAGAGGTCGAATTCAAGGCAGTGTAGTTGTGAGGTTTTACTTTCCTTTGCTTCTCTTCTTAGGACAAGATGGCAAAAACTTGGGCCATACTTGGTAAAGTATTCAACATGAGAATGTTGCCTCGGACTGCAGTATACATCTCATTTAAACCCATTAGAAAGTGTATAGGCATGCGATCTTGTTCAGCCTTAACCAATTTTGTTTTACCACCACAAGTGCACACACAATTGCACTGAGAGCTAATATCAACAATGCTCATTTCTTCCCAGAGTTTCTTCATTTTAGTGTAGTAACTAGTGATGGCCAAAGTGCCTTGGACAAGGTCATTAATCTCCTTTTGAAGCTGGTACAATTTACAACCATTGGTTTGATCGTATCTTTCTTCTAATTCTCCCCAAAGTTCTTGAACATTATTGACATACTGCAGACTATCATGCAGATCTGGTAACAAGGAGTTCAGGATCTAAGATGTGACCATATCATCACACATTTTCCATTGCTGAAAGCTAGGATCAGTAGGATCATGTCTCACAACCTTCCCATTAATGAATCCTGTTTTGCTCTTAACAGATAAGGCCCTGAGAACTGCTCTTCTCTAGGATCTGTAACCAGTCCTATCGAAAACTGCAGGTAATAGGGATGAACTCGCATTCTCAGATGGATGCAAGTAGAAAGGACTAGGGATTTCTACCCTAACAGTGGATGTAAAAGCATTTGGAATGGAATCAGCTGAAGAATCGACCATGGTGAATTGAAAATTGGGAAGAAGATCAAGTCGAGAACAACCAGATCAAACATAATTCACATAAAAGGAAAATTGAAACTCACATATCGAAGATCAAATCGAGAACAATCAAATCAAAACAAAATTCACATAAAAGACGAAGCTCTCATATCGAAATGGAAGCGGAAAGAAGATAGGAGCAATTCCATGTGCTCTGATAACATGACAAAATCAACAATGTGAGCTCCCAAACTCCATTAATGGAGAACTCACTGGTTCGAGTGAGAGCAATCAAGAGAGAAGATACATGGAGAAAATAATTTTTTATTGAATGTGAATTGAAACTGCAAGTATTACAATGTAAAGCTATATATACAAAATCGCTAATCAACAAACTTGATTCTAACTGAATTTCTAACTAACTTTACTGTTCATAACTAACTAACTGATTTTACTGTTCATCAACTAACTAATTTCATACTTTATATTCTCAACAATCAGGCTACAACATTTATGTACGTTTTTTTCGAGAGGAGACGACTTTTTTCCAAATAAATAAAGGTAAATTAAATTAAAGTCATTTATTTCTATTTCATTAATTCATTTGTTTCAAACAGGCATTTATTAAAGATTGATGTATTTTATAATCCAATGAAAAGTATTGTGCATTAAATAAAATCGACTTTCTTAAATTAGGTAGATTTACTAAACTTTAAAATTTATGAGATTCGAGAATTAAGTTTTCTTTCTACTAATTTCTTTTTCTTCCTTCAGTTGCATTTATGTATTATTTTTTTTTTTTTATAGGAAATCAATTTTTTTCCCAAGTCAAATGAAAGAAATATAACTTAATTTCGTATGTATCTTGAAGGAAATATAAAGTTATATCATATATGTATCTACTAATCCTTTTCTTCAAGCACCAACGTATTATTAAGCTATTTAATAATCTAGTTGAAAGACATTGTGAATCTAATAAAATTAATTTCACATATTAGATAGATTTTACTTACATTTAAAATTTTATAAGACCCCTAGAAACAAAATTTTCTTTTAAACTGTTTTTTTCTTCATTAACAGCATTCATGGATGTTTTTTTTTTTTTTGAGAGAAAATGATAATTTTTTTCCTAATCAAATGAAGGAAAACTAATTTAAAGTCATTTATATCTACTCATAATTTTTTGGGGTCAAACTTTTAGTAAATTAATTTATAGTTCAATTGGCAGCATTGTGCATTATTAAATGTAATCAATTTTCACAATTCAGATAAATTTAAGTAAATTTACAATTTTGTAAGATTTGAGAAACAAATTTTCCATCTAAATTTATTTTTCTTCAGTGATAGCGTTCATGCATGTTTTTTGAGAGAAAATGTTTTTTTTTCTCAAATCAAATGAAGGAAAAAATATTAAAATGGTTTATATCTAATTACTCTTCTAAACGAATTTTTTCTTTTGATTAGATATAAAACACACAATTTTTAAAAGATTGTTTGAACCACTACATTGTGACATAGACGAACACATAATATTGCTAAAAATTTAACCGAAAATCCTATCTAAAATATTATGGTCTATTATGACCCAATATATTTTAAAATGACGCTTAATTATTTATAAGATTGCAGTGCATATATACATGTCACTGAATGTTATTAGATGCCAAACATCCACTGTGTTTTAACTTCTATCCGAACACTATACTAATTTTCGTATTAACAATCATAATAACAAATGAATATATTGACTCAAAGCGGATTTTAGAAAGTCGCAATTTAAAAGTTTAAGAATCAGTCACAATATATTAGTCCATTTTAACGACCAAAAAAAGAAAACCACACATGAAGCAAGCTAGAACTAGAGAATTTCGAATTTGCGTAATGGGTGTTGGAAGCATCTTCCTTCTCGTAGGGGTAACAATTGGACGGGTTAAATTAAATTTAAACAGATCAAAATGGATCAAGACAATAAACGGATCCATAACCAACCCAAACCTCAATGGTTTGGGTCGAGTTGGGCCACCCCTAGGGCCTAACCAGTCAGCAGGCGTCACATTGTAGGCTAAAATGGAGAACATATTAAGGAAGGTAGTGGGGTCGATTTACGTAAAACGGATATGTTGAGCATGGAAATGGGACATCCTTTGCATGTGCGCCTTTCTCCTTCTTCGTGTCTTTATTCAATTATCTCTAAATTATAATTAGTTTCTAAACCCTTTTACCTGAAAAATCAAAACATGTCTCGTCATCATAATTTGTTATGAATTTTGCATGGATGGAGAGATGACTTCATGTCTACATTATTTGCAAATACCTAAGACTCTATACACGTTTTAACTAACAAAAGCAAAAAAAAAAAAAACGGTGATATTTGATGTGTACGTGATTCGTAGATACTGCTGCAATAAATAAATGATTTTTCATTAATTATTTTTGCGATAATAATATAAATGTGGTTATATTTTATTTAGCAATAATATCATAAATATTGCTAAAGGTTTTAGCGACTTTGAAAATTAATAAAAATTTTATTGGCACTAAATGTAACTTTGATCTAATGAGTTGTGATTAGCGGTATACAATTGTTTTTGTAGTAAATTAAAGAAATTATTGTATCATCCTCAATTATCAGTATCGAGAGAAGATTCTTAAAAATCATCTTCATACAAAATATACAATCGCTTTTTACTCCTCAAAAAAAACAAAAAACTTTATACTATCATATAAAACGTTTAAATTCAAAAAGTAATGGTGGCCGGAAGAGAATCTTCTCCCCCAACCCAACGATCACCACACTTTGTTCATTTTTCTTCTCACAATAAAATATTAGATTACTTAGTAATTTATAAATGATCCAATGCCAAAGGTGGAGACCCTACACCACAGGCTCTCCTAATATTGCATGGCCACATGCCTCTCTTTTACTATCCACACAACATATTATTATAGTTCAACATTTAAACTCCTGTATCCAAGTGGTCCATGTTAGGAAAGGCAAGCACAAAATAAACGTACACGACAGAGCGAAGCAGAAAAAAAAATCAAGTCAAAACTTTCCCTTCTATTTGAATCAAGAGAAGACACAATAATGCAAGAATTAAATAGTTTGGGCAGCAACCAAACCAACCAAGCAAGAAAAAAAAATCAACACAAAAGACGCCAAATTTAACTTGGAAAACCTCTTCGGTGTGAAGAGTAAAAACAACAAGGCCAAAGTTCCACTATAATCAACAAGAGTTACAAAATTGTTCTCCAAAATGACCATCAACAAAGTGCCAAACAATGAGCAACACAACTACAAGATAGCACCAAAACTAGAGAAATAAAAGAAGCAAAAACATCAAACCCGCAGCTACTGTTCACGAGCTAAAATCTGGAGCTATAGGACTCAAAAAATCACCCTCTCTCAGTTCCCAATCAAAGATTAAGTTGAAAGAAACAAGCTTTCCAAATATCAGCTCAATTGGACAAGAAACGAAGCGGGAATCACGATTTGAAATTGGTTGCTAGGGCTTGTGCGAAAATCTGCACTTTCTCACTTTTCTCTCTATATAGCTGCTCTCAAACTCTTGTGATTCTTATCAAATAAGACCTAAAAGAAAGTCTTACATATGCACCATAATATTGGGCTTATGGGAAAAAGTGGGCTAGTCAAATTTGGGCTAAATTTATCCACAAAGGAAGGAAGACCCAAAACCTTGAACTTTTATTTATCCACATAGGAAGGAAAAAAAGCCCAAAACCCAACAATTCTCCCCCTACCGACTATGTGGAGGAAACCGTCATCCCGGCGATCACACAACATTCTTCAAACTTACCTCTTGGCAAAGCTTTAGTCATCATGTCGGAACCATTATCATTGGTATGATTCTTCTCAAGGTCAAGCAACTTGGAATCCAACACATCTTGAATCCAATGATACCTCACATCAATGTGTTTAGACCGACCATGAAATGTAGAATTCTTGCCAAAGATGAATAGCACTTTAACTGTCGCAATAAAGCACATACCTCTCTTGAGCACAACCAAGTTCCCCCAAGAATCTCTTCATCCAGATCAATTCTTTGCAAGCTTCAACAGTTGCAATAAGCTCAGCCTCTGTAGTAGATAAAACAACACATTTTTGCAACCTAGATTGCCAAGACACAGCTCCCCCAGCAAAGGTAATTAAGTAGCATGAAGTAGACTTACGAGTATCAACATCACCGGCCATTTCTGAATCAGTATAACCACAAAGAATAAGTTTTCCTATCCCAAAACACAAACTCAGACTAGAAGTGCCACAAAGATATCTCATAATCCACTTTACAACATTCCAATGCTCTCTTCCCGGATTAGAAAGAAAACGGCTAACTATACCAACAACATGAGCAATGTCTGGTCTTGTACACACCATTGCATATATCAAACTACCAATAGCTGAAGCATAAGGAACTTGCTTCATATCTTCCTTCTCACCATCACTGGAAGGACAATGTCTAGTACTCAATTTGAAGTGCATAGCTAAAGGTGTACTGACAACCTTAGCTTTGTCCATGTTAAATCTACGAAGTACTTTATAAATGTACTTCTCTTGTAACAACCACAATTTCTTGGCATCTCATCTCGGACAATCTACATGCGAAGAATCTGCCTTGCTGGTCTCATGTCTTTCATAGCAAAAGACTTATTCAACTCTTGCTTTAACAACAAGCATGTCATCAACATAAAGCAAAACGATAACAAAGTCACCATTAGAGAATTTTTGCACAAAAACACAATGGTCTGAAGAAGACTTCTTGAAGCCCTGTTGACTCAAAAAAGAACCAAACTTCATGTACCACTGCCTTGAAGCTTGTTTTAGACCATACAAACTCTTCTTTAATTTGTAAACATAATTCTCTTTTCCCTTGACTTCAAAACCCTCTGGCTGCTCCATATAAATTTCTTCATCCAAGTCACCATGGAGAAAAGCAGTTTTAACATCCATTTGTTCAACCTCTAAGTCCAGACTTGCAGCCAAGCCTAGAACAACACGGATGGATAACATCTTCACAACTGGAGAGAATATCTCATCAAAATCAATTCCCTTTTCTGGTTAAAGCCCTTCATACTAATCTACCCTTGTACCATGGAATTAGGTTACCATCTTCGTGTTTCACCCGAAAAGTCCACCTGTTCTTTAAAGCTTTTCGATCTTTAGGTAACATAACCAAATCAAAGGTATGATTATCATGTGTAGAGACTTTATTTCATCTTTCATAGCATCAAACCATATTTCTTTTTCTTCACTTTGCATGGCCTCATCAAGACTCTCTGGTTCTCCCCCGTCAGTCAAGAGTACATACTCATTGGGTGAATAACGAGATTAAGGTATTTTTTCTCTAGTAGATATTCTGAGAGAATTTTCTGGAGCATCAATAATAGTTGGTTCTTCACCAACTACATCGTCTTACACTGGAGCATCAGCGACATACTGGTCATTCTGAATATCATCTTCAATATCAACTTGAAGATTTTCACCTGGTGGAATAGTCAAAGGAATTGAATCAACATCAACTAGGCTCTCACTGGTCTGAGAATCAACTTTCTCAACTTTGTCAAGATCTTCAATTGTTTGGTCTTCAAAGAACACAACATCACGACTTCTAACGAGTTTCTTCTCAACTGGATCAAAGAAACGATAGCCGAATTCATCTTGACCATAACTAACAAATATACATTGCCTAGTTTTAACATCCAACTTTGACCTCTCATCCTTAGGAACATGCACAAAGACTTTACACCCAAAAACTTTAAGATGATCATAAGTAACATTCTTACCAGACCAAACTCTTTCAGGGACATCACCATTCAAAGCAACAGCATGAGATAAATTGATAACATATGCAGCAGTGTTAAGTGTTTCTACCCAAAAAGAATCTGGCAGCTTAGTATCTGAAAGCGTACATCTAACCCTCTCAACAAGAGTTTTGTTCATCCTCTCTGCTAAACCATTTAGCTGAGGAGTCTTCGGAGGAGTTTTTTTTATATTGAATACTCTGCTCTCTGCAATATGTATCAAATGGACCAATAAACTCACCACCATTATCAGAACGGATGCATTTCAATTTCTTCACTGTCTGTCTCTCAAACAAGGCCTGAAAATTCTTGAACACATCAAGTACCTGATCCTTGGACTTCAAAGAGAATACCCAGAGTTTGTGTGAATGATCATCAATAAAAGTTACAAAGTAAAGTGCACCACCTTGAGACTTTACCTTAAAAGGACCACACAAATCAGAATGTACCAACTCCAGTAAATCAAGCTTTTTTTAAGGCGGATGACTCTGAAAAGAAACTATTTTCTGTTTACCAGCTAAGCAATGAACACACTTGTTCAACTTTGCTTGTTTGACTCCACAAAGTAAATTCTTCTTAGTCAAATTGTCCATCCCCTTCTCACTCATATGCCTCAGTCTTCTATGCCACAATAATGATGAAGTATCATTCTCCACCACATTTACTAAGTCTTTGAGAATGAAGCCCTGAAAAACATACAAGTTAGACAACTTGTTACCACGGGTTACGACCATCGAACCTTTTGTAAGCTTCCACTGGCCAGCACCAAGGGTATTAACATAACCCTCATCATCAAGGTATTCAATAGAAATCAAATTCAAGCGAACATCTGGAGCATGCTTGACATTATTGAGAACTAGGTTTGGAACCATTATTACTTTCCAAACAAACAGTCCCAATACCAAGAACCGCAACCTCATGGTTATTAACTATTTTCAACATCCCAAAATTACCTAGAGTATAAGAGGAAAATAATTTCTTTCTGGGCGTGACATGAGAAGTAGCACCATAATTCACAAACCAGCTAGACTCATCACAAACAAGATTGACAACATTTTCATCACAAGAAACAAGAAGGTCATCGTTAGCAACAATAGCAACACAATTTTCATTATCATCTTCTTTCTTTTATTGTTTCATAACTTTCTTGTACTTGAAATAAAATTTCTTAATATGCCCATTCTTGTGGCAATAGTCACATGTAACATTCTTGAATCTAGACTTTGACTTTCCTCTACTTTTATCTCTGTCATTCTGACCTCTAAACTTGCTTCTCCCCCTGTCTTCAGCAACCAAAACATTGGAGTGTGAAGTAGAAAAAGATGAGCCTTGAGATCTTCTTCTCATCTCTTCATTCAAGACACTACTCTTAGCATATTCCATGGTCACAACACCACTGTGAGCAGAATTAGTCAAAGAAACTCAAAGAGTTTCAAAAGAGTCTGACAGAGTATTAAGAAGCTATAGTCCCAGTATTTATTCGTCGAATTTTACACCCATTCCGGACAACTGGTCAAGAACACCCTGAAAATAATTAATATGATTAGAAATAGGAGTGCCCTTTTTATACCTGATGTTCATCAATTGTTTCAACAAAAACAATTTATTAGTGTCAGTCTTCGAAGCATAAAGTATTTCAAGTTTGTCCCACAAACTTCTGGCATGTGTCTCATTCACAATGTGATTTCTAACATTATCTTCAACCCATTGTCTAATATAGCCACAAACCTGTAAATGCTCAAATTTCCAATCCTTATCATTCATAGATTCGGGTTTATTAAAAGCAAACACAGGTAAATGCATTTTCTTGACAAATAGAAGATCTTTCATCTTGTCTTTCCAAGTGTGATAATTACTACCATTCAAACAAATCATCTTGCCCATATTTGCTCATTCAAATAGATAATCAACAGCAATCCAATGCTCTGATACCACTTTGGTGAGAAAGGCAAGCACAAAGTAAATGTGCATGACAGGACGATAGCGAAAAAAAAAAACCAAGTCAAAACTTTCCCTTCTATTTGAACCAAGAGAAGACAAATTAATGCAAGAATAAAAGGAAGGAAGCAAGAGGTTGGAAGGACTGAGCTACGAGGATTTATGTATACATCCCGACGTAGAACTGCCTGAAGGATACAAGTTTCCAAAGTTTGAACTGTTTAATGGCATTGGAGATCCCAAAGCCCACCATCGAATGTACTGTGACAAACTTGTAGGGGTGGGGAGAGATAAGAGGATACTCATGAAGTTGTTTATGAGGAGTCGCACCAGAGAGGCTCTATCCTGGTATATTGAACAAGACCCTCGGAAATGGGATAAGTGGGTAGACATGGCAACAGACTTCATGAATAGGTTTGGATTTAATGTAGAAAATGCACCTGACTGGTTCTACATCCAAAACCTGAAGAAAAAGACTAGTGAATCCTTTAGGGATTACACTATAAGATGGAGGTTTGAGGCGGCCAGGGCCAAACCTCCCATGGAAGAATCTCAAATGAAAGACTATTTCATCCGTGCTCAAGAACCACAATATTATGATAGGATGATGCTTGTAGCTGAGAAAAGTTTCGCTGAAATTATCAAATTAGGCGAAAGAATCGAAGAAGGCATAAAAAATGGGACTATCATCAATCTGGAGTCCCTGCAAGCCACCAACAAAGCTCTGCAATCTGGAGGAATGGCAGAAAATCGAAAGAAAATAGGCTCAGTCATGATGGCTCAGGGAACCAGAACCCCTTATAAGTACCAATCAACAACCCCACTTCCATCTCCATATCCTTCATCTCCATATCCCCAAACTCCATATCCTTCAGCTCCACCACTTATATCTCCCAACCCCATGCCAGTATATTACCAAGATGCTCCTCCTCAATATCAACAAGCTTCATATCTTGTCTATAATGCCCAGCCATCATACTTCCAAACCCCACCACCTACTCAAACACCAAACTACCGAAATAGACCACCATATGAAAAAGACCTGCGAAGAACTATACCCCTCTAGTTGAGCCCATAGCCCAACTTTATTAGAGACTAAAAGAGGCTGGCTATGTCACCCCAGTTTCTGCATTGCCTGTGGATGTCCGCATAAAATGGTATGACCCTAACAAGGTTTGTGCCTACCATTCTGGGATGAAAGTCACTCTACCGAAGTTTGCAGAGCCTTGAAAGATAAGGTTAAAATGTTGATTGATACTAAGGCCATCCAACTCAAAGATCCAGCACCAAATGTTGCAAACAACCCTCTGCCTAACCATCATGTCAACACGGTAGAAGTTGATGATACCTCGGATTGGGAGAAATCCATCTAGGTCCTTGAGCCAGAAGAATCAATAACTGCTGTCACCGCCCAGACTCCAATAGTAGTGCAAAGGCGTGCTCCGTTTGAGGTTGAGGTCGTCATGCCTAAGCCTCAATTCACCGTTTATAGGGCGTCTTCCCCCATCTAGTATGATACCCATGTTATTCCATGGGACTACAGAAAGGGAAAAACAAAAGTGGAAGAAGCAGACACTGCAGCAGGAGTTACTAGATCGAGAAGAATTTACACTTCTGAAAACTTGGTGCAGGGGATCTCTAGCAAGTCCAAGGCACCAATTGTAGAACTTGAAAATTAAGGTATTTGAAAGAAGGTGCAAGCAAAATAGTACTCTATTGTTGAGCAATTGAGTAAAACCCAGTCTCAAATATCCATTCTATCATTGCTGCAATCTTCCGAAACTCATTGAAATGCTCTATTGAAGATCCTGGGTGAAGCCTATGTCCCATCTAGGATCACTCAAGGAGAGGTAGCCCAACTGGTCGGGCAGGTTTTTGAGGTATGCCGAATATCTTTCCATGAAGATGAGTTGTCAATTGAAGGAACAACCCACAATAAGGCTTTGTACATTTTAGCTCAATATCAGGACAAGATAATCACCAAAGCCTTGGTTGATTCAGGTTCGGGTTTGAATATCTGCCCTCTGAGCACGTTGACAAAGCTAGGCATGGATAGTGCAAAGATTCAAAACTGAAAGATGAATGTGAGACCTTTTGATGGCTCTTAGAGGGGTACTATTGGGGAAATAACCTTGGACATGCTCATTGGTCCTGCTACTTTCCCAATAGCTTTTCAGGTCTTGGACATTCCATCTTCATATAACCTATTGTTGGGTCGTCCTTGGATTCATATGGCTGGAGCAGTTCCCTCTACTCTTCATCAATGCTTGAAGTTTGAATGGGATCATGAAGAGGTTGTAGTTCATGGAGAAAAGGGACATCATGTATATGTGATAGAAGGAAGGGGTCATCTAGACGATGAGATGTACCATACAATTGAGCTTGTTGGCAACATTGAAGTGCAACATTGGTTTAGCCAGAAGATCATAGATATGATGGCCTGGTTTGGTTTTCAGCTCGGGAAAGGTTTGGGCGCCAATCTACAAGGAATAGTTGAACATATACAACCCGTTCGTCATTCAACCATTTTTGGTTTGGGATACAAATATACTACTGAAGAGTGGCTTGATTGGCAACCACCTAGAGATGGATACTATTACCCATTGAAGAAACCAATACTACCGCTGCACCAATCATTCCGATCAGCAGGTTTCATGGGTGGTCTCATTGATGAGCTTCTGGAAGACATGAAAGGTTTGTCTCTGACCAAAGAGAAAGGAAATGACTGCAATGTCGTGATCAACGAGGAGGAGAAACGGGACCCTAAAGGAAGCAGTGAAGCGAAGATCAACATCAGTATCTGGACCTCAACTCCATCCAGACCTCGTCGGGCATCTGGGTAGCTGTGGAAGAAATTTTTCTATCAAATTTTAAAGTTTTCAATAAACAATTTTAAATTCCAATTCTATGTTATTGTTTTCAAATACTAGTTTTATGAAGCTCTTGAGTTTTAATCAATAAAGTTTTTTTCCCATCTATTTAACATCTTATATTTATTTGTGCGTTATTCTTTTTTTCAGCAAAATCTATTATAAAAATGTTGAATCTGAGACTATGGCATATAATGAGACTGCACATCTTAACATTAATGACTTAAAGAAAGTCGAAGAAAGTGAGGTCCCTGAAGAGTTAATCAGAAAGGTTGAGGAATTCGAGGAAAAACCCAACCCGAATCTAGTGGAAACAAATGTGGTAAATCTGGGAAATTCAAAAGTGGTACAAGAGACCCGAGTAAGCATTTATATGATGGAAGATGACAAGAAAAAGTATACAGAGTGTCTCATGGAGAATAAGGATATCTTCGCCTGGTCCTATGCAGACATGACAGGGTTAAGCACTTCAGTCGTAGCTCATTGACTGCCTACTGATCCAGCATGTCCTCTTATGAAGCAGAAGCTGAGAAAATACAAGCCTGAGTTGAGCTTTAAAATCAAGGAAGTAATATCAAAGCAATTTGATGCTGGAATCCTTCAAGTGATGGAGTACCCGACCTGGCTTGCAAATGTCGTTCCAGTGCCAAAAAAAGGTGAAAAGGTTAGAGTCTGTGTGGATTATCGGGATCTCAACAAAGCTAGTCCCAAAGATAATTTTCCATTGCTCAACATACACATCTTGATTGATAACTGTGCTAACCATGAAACACAATCATTCATGGATTGCTTTGCTGGCTATCATCAAATTGAGATGCACAAGGACGACGCTGAGAAGACTGCTTTCATCACACCGTGAGGTGTCTACAATTACAAGGTAATGCCTTTCGAGTTAAAGAATGTTGGTGCTACATACATGAGGGCGATGACTACTCTGTTTCACGACATAATCCACAAGAAAATCGAAATTTATGTGGATGGCGTCATCATCAAATCAAAGAAGGGTTCAAATCATCTGGATGATCTACGTAAATTCTTTGTCAGATTACACAAGTAGAATTTGAAGTTGAATCCTGCAAAGTGTGTCTTTGGGGTTCCTGCTGGAAAGCTTCTGGGTTTCATTGTCAGTCGTCGGGGTATAGAATTGGATCCATCAAAAATCAAAGCCATTTGTGATCTACCTCCGCCGAAGAGTAAGAAAGAGGTAATGAGTTTCTTGGGACGACTAAATTACATTAGTCGTTTCATAGCTCAGTCTACTGTCATTTGTGAGTCTATCTTCAAGTTGTTGAAGAAGGATGCTGCGGTGAAATGGACAGACGAATGTCATCAAGCGTTTGACAAAATTAAAGATTACTTGTCCAATCCACCTGTGTTAGTTCCACCGGAATCTGGTAGACCACTGTTGTTATACATATCAGTGTTAGATAATGCTTTCAGCTGCATTTTGGGGCAACATGATGAGACTGGAAAGAAGGAGCAGGCGATATATTACATGAGTAAGAAGTTTACATCATATGAGGCTCGATATTCTGTATTGGAGCGTACTTGTTGTGGTTTAACTTGGGTCTCCCAGAAGCTGCGACACTACCTTTCCTCGCATACTACTTATCTGATTTCAACGATGGACCCTCTGAAGTATATCTTCCAAAAGCCCATGCCTACAGGTAAACTGGCTAAATTACAGATATTACTGAGCGAGTTTGACATAGTGTATGTTACACAAAAGGAAGTGAAGGCGCAGGCGTTAGCAGATCACATGGCGGAGAACCCGATAGATGATGATTATAGACGATTGAAGACTTACTTCCCAGATGAGAAAGTAGCTTTTTTCGGGGAAGACATTTCTGAAGAATATGATGGTTGGAGGATGTTCTTTGATGGAGCTAAGAACTTGAGCGGATTCGGCATCAGAGCTGTTTTGATCTCACCAACTGGGCAACATTATCCGATATCAACCAAACTCAGGTTCCTCTGATCAAATAATATGGCTGAATATGAGGCTTGCTTATTGGGGCACCGACGCGCTATCGACTTGGATATCCAGGAAATGTTGATAATAGGAGATTTAAACCTATTAATCTATCAGGTCCAAGGTGAATGGGCTACCAAGAATCAAAAGTTGTTACCATACTTAGAGTGTGTGCATAGGTTGTGTAGAAGGTTCATCGAGACAGAATTCAAACATGTGCCAAGGATCCAAAATGAAGTCGCAGATGCCTTAACCACCTTGTCTTCCATGATTCAGCATCCCGATCATAATTACATTGATCCTATTTACATCCACATATACGAGCAACCATCATACTGTTTTCATGTTGAGGAAGAGCCTGATGGAAAGCCTTGGTACGATGACATTCGAGGATATTTGAAGAATAATGAGTATACAGATGATGCAACAAGTGTACAAAAGCGTACAATTCGGAGGTTAGCGAATCAATTCTTTCTAAGTGGAGAAATCCTTTATAGGAGGACTCCCAATTTGGGGTTGCTAAGGTGCGTCGAAGCTGGAGAAGCAACAGGTTGATTGAAGAGATACATGCAGGAACATGTGGTCCTCACATTAATGGTTTTACATTGACGAAGAAGATCTTGAGATCGGGATATTTCTGGCTAACTATGGAGACAGACTGTATCCGCTATGTTAAATGTCACCAATGTCAGACTCATGCAGATATGATCAGAGTTCCACCCAACGAACTCCATGTTACTAGTTCACCTTGGCCCTTTGCAGCTTGGGGCATGGACGTCATTGGTCCAATCAAGCCAGCGGCATCCAATGGACATAGATTCATTCTGGTTGCAATTGACTACTTCACCAAATGGGTCGAAGCCACCACTCACAAATCAGTGACAAAGAAGGTTGTGGATGACTTTGTCCAAAATAATATTATATGTAGGTTCAGGATTCCTGAGTCAATCATCACTGATAATGGAACCAACCAAAATAGTGATTAAATGAGATCATTGTGTGAGAAGTTCAAGATTAATCACCGAAATTCTAGCTGTTGAGGCTGCAAATAAGAACATCAAGAGGATATTGTGCAAGATGATCGACAATCATAGACACTGGCATGAAAAGCTACCATTTGCATTGCTGGGATATCGTACCACCATCAGAACTTCTATTGGGGCTATGCCTTATTTTCTGGTCTATGGTAATGAAGTTGTGATACCTGCTGAAGTAGAGATACCGTCTCTAAGAATTATTCAAGAAGCGGAGTTGAGTGATGCTAAATGGATACAAGTTCGGGCGGAGAATCTGGCATTAATAGATGGAAGAAGAATTAACGTCATTTGTCATGGTCAACTCTATCAAAATAGAATGGCCAGAGCTTTCAACAAGAAGGTTAGACCCAGACACTTCTCACCTGGGCAACTGGTTTTGAAGTGGATTTTCCCAAATCAGGATGAAGCAAACGGTAAATTCTCACCAAACTGGCAAGGTCCATACATAGTCTCTCAGGTATTGACAGGCAGAGCCCTCATACTTGCAAAAATGAACGGAGAAGTTTGGCCCAAACCTATCAACTCAGATGCTATGAAGAGATATTACATCTAAATTTGTTCATGCTCTTTTACTCTGTATTTGGAACTACGTCAGACCTGATTCCCGTTTAAGAAGGGACACGTAGGTGCTCCTATGGAGTTCGGTCTTATCATAATAAAATTTTCATTTTCCCCTTTTACTGTTAACTGGGGCGAAATTTTTGAGAGGGTCTCAAAAATTCCATCAAAAGGACATCTACTTGCAAATCACGATACTGGGGCAGAATTTTTGAGAGGAACTCAAAAATTCCATCAAAAGCATTTCTTCTCACAAATCAGTAACTGGGGCAGAATTTTTTGAGAATGTCTCAAAAATTCCTTCAAATGAGCATTTTTCTGTACACATCAAGACTGTGGCAAATATTTTGAGAGGGTCTTAAAAAATTCACACCAGTCAAGCTACAATCTTCAACAAAGATCAGATAACAGATTTGATACTGAGTCAGATGTTGTAAAGTCTCAAACTGTGTCATGGTCAAAGATTCAACATTACTTTTTACAATTTAATATTTTCAAAAGCTTTTCGAAAATTTCTCCTTCTATTTTTATATTTCTCTTCAAGGAAAATGCCCGGAAAGGTCTGGATGGCAATCCAAAGGGAGCACACCGATCGGAGCAGATCAACCTCCAACACAGGAAAAACAGGTACAGATGCAAAAGACAACTTCAACATCACCTGACCGCTATTAAGCTCGACAAATCACCAATAAACGGCGCTTTATCCTTCTGACATGAATAAAAGACCAAGTTATTTTGAGCCCGACAGATCGCTAATTATTGGTACATCTTTCCAATCAGACGAAAGAATCAAGCTACTTTATATCAAGCCCGACAAATCAACATTCAACTGCACTCACTCCTTACAATAGGACGAAGGGTCAAAGCTACAATATTCTGAATTCGTCAACAAATGACACTCAATCCTTTCAATAAGACGAATGTCTATGCCTCCAATAACTATTGCATGTGCCCGAAGATTGCATTGTGCCCGATATTGCATGTGCCCGAGAATTACATCATTGCATATGCCCGAGAATTGCATTGTGCCTGATATTGCATGTGCCCGAAGATTGCATTGTGCCCGAGAATTACATCATTGCATGTGCCCGAGAATTGCATTGTTGCCGATATTGCATGTGCCCGAGATCTCATTGTGCTCAAAAATTGCATATGTCCGAATAAACTCCAAACAAGCTACAAGTATCAACAGATGCCCGAATTACAGTTACGATTTCCTTACTCATTGCTCATATTCCTAAGGCGTCATGGTCTAAAGGCATCATTTTTCATGGCCTGCAAACATCATATCATAGCCTAAGAATTTACTTTCTGCTTTTCATGATCCAAAGGTGTCATAGTCTAAAGGTATCATTTTCATGGCCCGTAGACAATATTTTCATGACCTGAGGATATAATTTTTTTTGCGTATCATGGCCCTAGACATCATAGCCTAAGACATCATTTTCATAGTCTTATGGCACACATAATTGTCGATATAGGAAATTGCATCATGTTTACCTTTATCGTTTGTTTGATATACTTGCTCTAACACTATTACAAGCTACATATTTGCAAGAGACTAACATTTTGCAGATAAGACATTTTTCACCTCTCGGCTACAATTATCGTGCTTACGTCTATCGCAACAAAGACCAAATCAATTTCTTTGTTACCCATATTACCGTTTTTCACTTTAACCCTTGGCTACTCATATTACCGCTTCTCATCGGATTCCGCCCTGGTAAACTAAAAATCGCTTCGTCATGCTCTTCTCGCTACTCTAATCTTATCCATTCAAGCCAATATCACTCTCGTTTGTATACTGTATCGCTCTTTCAATTCTTAGGAGTTTCGTCTGCTCCTGAGTCTAGAACTACACACGACCTGATTCTCGTATAACCAGAGATATGTAGGCGGCTTAATACAAAAGTCTCGGTCGTACCCTTTTCTAACTCTACATCATTTCAATTGATCCCACCAACATCTCTCATCGATCGGACAAAATCGGCTACTAAGTCAACGTTGGTTGTCCGACAATTCATACTTCATTCTCAAACAACCAAGGGGCATCTGTTGACACCTAATTTTGACCAACCTTTAACCCTTTTTGGAAATGCTCTTCGATTAAAAATGTATTTTTAAATATATCTCAAGTTTAAAATTTTAGTCGATTTTGTCTAAAAATGATATATTTTAGTACTCATGCTTTATAAAATTATCGTGAATATTATTAAAATATTTTTTTTAAAAAAATAAATAAATTATTATTAGTAAAAAAAACTCAAAATATTTATTTTACTCAAATGTTTTAAATTTAAGTGATTTTAATTATATAAAAAATATTATAATATTTTTTAGTATTTTAATCGGATAGCTTTTCTTTAATTGTTCTCTAAATCATTTAAATTGTAGCTTATTTTATTCTAATTTCTCTCAATTCTAGCCACTTCAATTCCAATTGTATTTCAATTATAATCATCCTTGCATTGCAATTCTAGCCAATTTTTACTTCAATTTTGGTCATTCCAATTCAACTCTCAAGACCCATTCACTTTAATCTCGTCTGTCCATCCGTAAATTAAATTCTAGATAAAATCCCAGCCTTACAACTCTTTTAAATCAACGGTCAAGATCGTTTGAACATATTCTTTCCTTTTAACACTAAAATAGCCTACCCCTAAAAACATTTTTTCACTCCTCCTCTTCCTCTCTCTCCAGGCAGCCGTCACCCTCTCTAACAACCATTTTTTTTTCCGGCGAAAGCCACCGGAGGCAGTCGCCTCTCCTCCTCCCCGTCTCCCTCTCCGGCGCCCTCTCTCTCCCTTCACACTTTCTCCTTTATTTCCCCTTGCCCCCTATCTCTTCTTCTCCTCCATTTCAGGCGAAGGAAGCAGCTGGACAGCAACTCCAGTGAGCAACTAGCAGATCCAGCAGCGCCAGTAGCAGCCACAACCAGCAAGCAGCAGCTCCAGCCGGCGAGGACAGCCACCAGCAGCTCCAGCCGGACAGCAACCAGCAGCAGCGAGCCACCAACGGGAACATGCAACAGTCAGGCAAACTCCAGTCGGTGAGACAGAACAACATTTCTGGTCGACGAAGGCAGGAAGAACTCCGGTTAAGTTAAAGTTTTGCAGTCTTTGAAAGACGGATCTTTTCAGATCCGTCCAGGTTCATGTTCTTGTTCAGTTTATTACTTAAGTTATTTTGATTATTGAAATTGTGATTCTATGCTTGTGAAGTTGATGCGATTTCATAGTAATCTTTCGATCTTATGGACTATTTCTTAATTATTTTCTGAACTCCGGAAGCCTGTGTATTTTAGCCTTGTCAAAATGTGTTCTATTGTGATCTAAGATATGGGTTTAGTTGCCGTTGTTGATTACTAAACCGATTTAGCAAGACATCCTGTAAATGGGTTGATTTGCCAAAATTTGTGATTAAGGATTAATTTAAGCAACTCTCCGATAATTTATTTATTTTTTCTTACCTCAATAATTAACTACCGATCTCATATGGATCGGTTGATTGCCATTAATTGATTTTGTTCTTCCTTTTTTAGCTTTAATTAGGATATGCTAGACCATATATGTTTGTCTAATTGCTGGAAATCAACTTTGAAATGTGTATTGGTACTTGACTTTTGGGATAGTATATTTAATTATGGAAATGACTATGTATTTTGCTTGTTTAAATTATAGCAAGCAATTCCAACGAGGTTTTGTGTGATTAATTTTATTCCTTTCCTTTTAAATTATGTGCTTTGATGGATTTTCTGTAATTTTTATTAATTTGCTGATTTGTGTTAATTGATTTTTTTTACCTTAATTAATTTAATTAGTAAAGATGCATTTGTTTATTTTGGTGAAATCACGTTCGGCTATGGTAAAGGCATATTAATATATTCTTGAGCTATAATTATCACCCTCCCGTATTAATTATTACCTATCTTACTTGATTTTTATTATTATTTTTTTGTGTTATTTGTATGTTAATTGATTCCTTTTACTTTAATTATAGGTAGGCATATTTCTTACTTGTTTATATTTGGTAAAAAAGAATAAATAAATATGGGACTGATTTTATACTTCTTTCGTTTAAGGAAAGCATGTTATAATTGGCTCCTTGATTATTCCTTCCCTTATTACCGTGCCCCTCTCACTTGGTAAATAAACAAGGCTCCCTTTCATTGTTTAGACACCCGTACATTCTAACTTTTACAATCACTTCTAGACATTCACACATTGCTCTCACATGGCTCACTTTTGAATACTTTAAAAAAATATTGCTCTCTACTTAAAAGAATTAAGATTCCGGTAAACTAAAAGGTTCCCCTCTACTTGGTTTTTGCTGTGTTCGGGTCGAAAGTTGAATTAAGTGGTCTTCATTGCTAATATTTTTGTTTGCTTAACTGGTTAGTATTCTTATTTAGCACTTATACTATTTTGCATCCATACATTTATGTAAGTTGTAATGATAATGTAAGCATCCGGGTCAGTCCCTCTACCCTCTTCTATGTGTATGCCATTTGTTGTTCGTTGATGTTGTATGGGTTTGCCCTTCTTTGATTTAACTTGTATTGTTAATATGTGAAATTTATGCTATATTTACTGGTTATATTTGTGGAATGTTGCTTTTTTAGTTTAATAGGTTTTGAACTTGAGGGTTCAAGGTGTTGAAGAGTCGCTATGAGTGGAAAGCATTAGACAAACTTTTTATTTAATTTGTGTTTTGAATAATTAGTTAAGTTATACTTATTTCTTTTTATCTTGTAATAATTTGTAGACTCTAAACTGGCTCCTATATATGATATAATTTGGGGGATCGTCTAAGGGGGAGGGGATTTATATGTACTTGTTTATTTATTTTATCGTAATTTATTTGTGTTTGAAGGCATGCTCATAGGATTGTGATTTGTTTGATAGTTTGTATTTTAACAAATTTCTAACTAAAATAAAGCAACATATGCTATTGTCATCTATTTAATCCTATAATTAGTTTGAAAGTGGATCGTGTTTTAATTGCTTATTACAATGTGCTAACATTAACCACCTTCATAATTATTTAACGATTAAGTGACATTTGTTGCTCCTTGTTTCATGTAATTCAACTAAAGCTCCATTTATATAATAAATAAATGAATTTTGAATATTGTCATAATATGTTTTTTTTGACTTCTTAGATACCATGCCTATAGGATCTAAATAACTTTCAATGTGTTTTGGGTTTAGCAATCATGCATATAGGTTTAAAACTTTGCTATATATTAGAGAGATACCATGCATATAGAATTTAAATATCTCTCAATATATCATTCGGGTGTAGAAATCTTACCAATAGGTCGTAGATCTTGTTCCTTACTTAGAAATCATGTTCATAAGGCTTAACTAATAAAATCGATGTCCCGAATGATTTTTGTTTGTTTAATAACTCAAACCTGTCATGTAATAATTGAATCCTAATTAAATTGCTAATAAAATTTCAGCATATCAATCATTTCAGACGTCATGTCTATAGGCTTCTAATAAGTTCATGATTGTTTTTCTGCTCACTGTTAATATTTCTGCATTTGTAGCACATTTTGCCATTTAAAATAAATCAACTAATTGTCAGCATATTATTTAAAATCTGTCTTGTTCGTGTATTATCGCATGTAATTAATTAACCAGGTTATTCACTTAGAAATCATGTTTATAGGATCTAACTAATATGATCAATTTAAATAAGATTTAATAAAACAATTTGCTAAAATCAAATAGAATAATTTCTGGCATTTTAAATAATTGAAATAATTATGCTACATATTTACTGCACTGTTAAGCAATTTCTGCAATAATTATTTTTTGGCTATTTAAATCAAATGTCCCGCATGTCAAATAATTGTGTTACATTTTGTTGTACATATTTTCTGTCACTTCAAAAAAAAAATCAGCTAATATTTCTGCAACTAATAACCGGTTTGCCACTTGAAGTATTTTCTGCATTAGTAAACTAACCTCTTATTTCTCTTTAAAATATTTCTGTATGCTATACTATTTTCTGTCACCCTTTAATAATTAGTTAGTATAGACTTTTGCATGTTGTAATATGTTTAGCCACTTTCTAAAATTAACTAATAGAATAGTTTTCTGCATTAATAATAAAAATTTCTACCGTCTTGAAATATTTTCTGCATGTGATAACATTTTCTGCCATTTAAAATAAATAAAGCTAACAAATCATTTCATGCATGTTGTCTAAAATCGGCTACTTTAAATATGTACTGCCTTGACTAATTTCTGCCCAAAATAAATAGTGTTTTGCATTAAAATAAGCTCTGTGTGGCTATTTAAAATAAATTAATGACTTTCTCAGCATGTTAATTAGCAATAATCTGATCTACTTCTGTATTAATAATTAGATTCGCTACTGCTCTAAAAATAGTTTTCTGCACCCGCGGTCGCTTTTCTCCTATATTAATGAAATCTGCATTCTGTCATAACTTTATGTCCCATTAATGTTAACCAACATTTTGTTATAATGCCCGATTGTATACTTGTTATATGCACACGCTTAGCATACGATATTTTCACCTTATTTGTGTTTGTCAGCATGTTTAATAATCTAGAGGTTAATTTGAGACTTTATGTGCTAAATATTAGTCCAAATTGTTTGACTTGGTGTGTAGGTGGGCCTATTAGGATTTTATCTTTGTCTAAATCAACCCTATTAGTAGTTCAATGCCTCTTGAACCTTAAGCGGGGATGCTAGACACTTTTTAGAGACGAAAAACATGCGGTGGTGGGGTGGGGTAGTTTAGGCCCTATGGATATGATGACATCGATTTAGGCTAAAAGCGACAAACCTTGGTTTTGTCTGTCCCTACACGAAAGCCTATCGAAAATAAAGAAAAGTCGAGTGTTGATTCTAAAGTCCTTCAGAATCTCCCTTCCCTTTCCTTTTTATATGTTTAAATTAATTATTTGGGGTAGTTAAAAGAATAAAATTTAAATATTTGTTTATCTACTTGTGCAATTTTTGTCTCCTCGCTCCTATTTTATTAATTGTTTAAATATCTATCCCTCGTTTATTACATCACCTAGTCTTGCATGCTTAATTAATTAAGTAGATAATTTAATTAATCCTAATTGTTTAATCATAGTTATCACCTAGCCATCATGCTAATTAAATAAATTAATAAATGAAGTTACCATAATTGCTACTTGTAAGCCCCACATAAATTGCATGAGACACGGTCGGAACCCACATTTGTGGACCTCGAGGGATGTCTAACACCTTCCTCTCGAGGTAATTTGAACCCTTATCCGATCTCTGATTCGCTGACCTTAGCTAGAATTAAGGTTGGCAATTGGATCGGTTTTCGTCCAGTCCAGTTCGGTTCCCATACCGGTAAGTCCGGTACCGGTAAGGAATCGGTCTTATAGGTACCGAAACGGGACTCGGATTTTTATCCGGTTCGGTAAGAACCGGTTTCGGTCCGGTTCAACGGTCAATTTGATTTTTATTTTTATTTTTAAAAAAAAAATTGAACGTTATAGAGCCGTTGGGCCCTTTTAGCGGCTGGGCTAGGGCCCAAAACGGCTCCAAACATCCCCCCCACCCCTCTCTACCCCTTAACACTATAAATATACTCATATTTTTCATTTAAATCACAAATTCACAAACTATTTCATTAATATCTTATAAAATCTCTTAATTTTCAATCTCTCATAAATTCATAATTATTATTTTGTGATATTGACTTGGAGTTAGAATTTTGGAGATTTATTTGAAATAAATCGGAAGCTTCAATTGTCATCTCTCAATTTCGGCTTTGGTTATACGTCTACTTTTACGTAGACGTTCGGTACATTCGTTTCAACTTTAATTTTTTATTTGTTTATTAATTAAGTTATTTTATTTTTTTGTTATATTATATTTGCTTGTTTTTCATAATATTAATTATTTTAAACTTGAACATGAATTTTGAAAATTATAGTGGTAAAAGACCAATGTCGGAAAGAAAAAATAATAGGGGAGGAAGAAGTAGTTCTAATTCTAAAAATTTGCCACCTCCTAGATTTAGAATTAATACTAATGATTATACTCATGTTGATGAAACTTCTTTTACACGAGACTCACGACCTATTGAATTTAATTCCGAAAATGAAGTAGATCATGAAACTTTAAATAGATGTTTTACTAATTTTGAGGAAGAATTA
>JAJOOR010022345.1:0-33327 GCA_036250505.1 Solanum acaule | reverse complement strand
AAATCAACTACAATAATGCTAATGTTATCGTGACTATTCCATCCCATAGAAACCTAAGGAAGTAGCGATGCTACTGGTTCACTTTGCAAAACAATATTGCATCTCCTTCAAGAAACACTCTAGCCACCCGACACGCAAGAATCAAACACTCATCATCTACATTTCTTTTTACAAAGGTAATCTTAGTCTTGGATATGACATAGGGCTTCAAATAATTGTTTCCTATTTAAAACAAGAAAAATAACATATATATTTTCTAGTAGTTATGGAGATTCAAACATTAGTAACTAAATGTTATAGGGATTCAACCACTAGTTTCTAAATGTTATAGACATTCAACTACTTGTTACAAACAAGATACAATTATTTGAAGCCCTGTGTGATATCTAAGCATGATATTACCTTTGTAAAACATAATGTTGAAAATGGGTGCTTTATTGTTGCGAGTGATGGCTTGTGGGATGTTGTATCAAGCGAAATGGCTTGTCGGGTGGCTAGAGTGTGTCTTCAAGGAGATACTACATTTTTTTTTTGCTAAATGAATCAACAACTACACTACGTACTTGAATTGCTATAGGACTGAATAGTCATGATAACATCAGCATTATTGTAGTTGATTTTAATGAGAAATAATAAAGGAGATATTTTTACTATGGACTTTTTCCTCCTTCCTAATTTGTCATTCCCCGAAGCTACACCTACGATGTGGACACGGGACCTAGGATCACGAGTGATCCCAAGTTAACTCTGAGTTGTCAGATCATAAGCATACTGAAAGATTATCGAATAAATATACTATGCGGAAGTTTAAACAGTGATAACTAAAAGTGAGGAATAGTCATGATAACATCAGCATTATTATAATTGATTTTAATGAGAAATAAGGAAGGAGATGTTTTTACTATGGTCTTTTTCCTCCTTCCTAATTTCTCGTTAAATCAACTACAATAATGCTAATGTTATCGTGACTATTCCATCCCATAGAAACCTATGGAAGTAGCGATGTTACTGGTTCACTTTGCAAAACAATATTGCATCTCCTTCAAGACACACTCTAGCCACCCGACACGCAAGAATCAAACACTCATCATCTACATTTCTTTTTACAAAGGTAATCTTAGTCTTGGGTATGACATAGGGCTTCAAATAATTGTTTCCTATTTAAAACAAGAAAAAATAACATATATATTTTCTAGTAGTTATAGAGATTCAAACATTAGTAACTAAATGTTATAGGGATTCAACCACTAGTTTCTAAATGTTATAGACATTCAACTACTTGTTACAAACAAGATACAATTATTTGAAGCCCTGTGTGATATCTAAGCATGATATTACCTTTGTAAAAAATAATGTAGAAAATGGGTGCTTTATTCTTGCGAGTGATGGTTTGTGGGATGTTGTATCAAGCGAAATGGCTTGTCGGGTGGCTATAGTGTGTCTTCAAGGAGATACAACATTCTTTTTTGCTAAGTGAATCAACAACTACACTACGTACTTGAATTGCTATAGGACTGAATAGTCAGGATAACATCAGCATTATTGTAGTTGATTTTAATGAGAAATAATGAAGGCTATATTTTTACTATGGACTTTTTCCTCCTTCCTAATTTGTCATTCCCAAAAGCTACACCTAGGTTGTGGACACGGGACCTAGGATCACGAGTGATCCCAAGTTAACTCTGAGTTGTCAGATCATAAGCATACTGAATGATTATCGAATAAATATACTATGCGGAAGTTTAAACAGTGATAACTAAAAGTGGGGAATAGTCATGATAACATCAGCATTATTATAGTTGATTTTAATGAGAAATAAGGAAGGAGATGTTTTTACTATGGTCTTTTTCCTCCTTCCTAATTTCTCGTTAAATCAACTACAATAATGCTAATGTTATCGTGACTATTCCATCCCATAGAAACCTAAGGAAGTAGCGATGCTACTGGTTCACTTTGCAAAACAATATTGCATCTCCTTCAAGACACACTCTAGCCACCCGACACGCAAGAATCAAACACTCATCATCTACATTTCTTTTTACAAAGGTAATCTTAGTCTTGGGTATGACATAGGGCTTCAAATAATTGTTTCCTATTTATAACAAGAAAAAATAACATATATATTTTCTAGTAGTTATAGAGATTCAAACATTAGTAACTAAATGTTATAGGGATTCAACCACTAGTTTCTAAATGTTATAGACATTCAACTACTTGTTACAAACAAGATACAATTATTTGAAGCCCTGTGTGATATCTAAGCATGATATTACCTTTGTAAAAAATAATGAAGAAAATGGGTGCTTTATTCTTGCGAGTGATGGTTTGTGGGATGTTGTATCAAGCGAAATGGCTTGTCGGGTGGCTAGAGTGTGTCTTCAAGGAGATACAACATTTTTTTTTGCTAAGTGAATCAACAACTACACTACGTACCTGAATTGCTATAGGACTGAATAGTCATGATAACATCAACATTATTGTAGTTGATTTTAATGAGAAATAATGAAGGATATATTTTTACTATGGACTTTTTCCTCCTTCCTAATTTGTCATACCCCGAAGCTACCCCTAGGATGTGGACACGGGACCTAGGATCACGAGTGATCCCAAGTTAACTCTGAGTTGTCATATCATAAGCATACTGAAAGATTACCGTATAAATATACTATGCGGAAGTTTAAACAGTGATAACTAAAAGTGGGGAATACCCAATACTAATCTAAATATATAAAAGTCTATCCGTTTAATAACAACTGGAGGATCAAACTCAAAACTAAAACTTAATCTAGTATTATGTATGAAATAAAACCTCTAACTGACTAGAGATGTGGGACATGCCCCAGCTAAATCTAGCAAAACTGAAACTAAAAATGAAAGTAGAAAGATAATCATGTCAACCGTCCTCAAAGAATGAGGACTCACCACTGATGCTGTTGAACTGGAGATCGGGAACCGATCTATGTGTGATCTAAATGCTAAGGACCTGAACCTACATCACGAGAAGATGTAACGCAGAGTATGCGTCAGTACTTAAAAGGTACTGAGCATGAAGGATAGAGTAAAGCTGAACAATATACATAACTGAACAAAGCATATAACTGAGTAATGATATAAGATGAACATTATGAATATATTGAAGATACTTAATATGAACTAAACTGAATGCAATGACCAAGTTTATACATGCTGAAATTGAATACTAAACTGTAACTGGTGCCTGGTCAATGTACTAGAATCTGACTATAGGAGCTACTAATAACCGACATAAAACCACATTAGCTACATGTGGAGTCCAATGTATACGCTCCATCGAGAGGACCCAATATACCCTTCCAGAGGTATAGAGGCATGCTGGCGTGATCACTAAATTGATGCCCACAGAGGGGACTTATAACCTACGGGGGCACATAATTCTAGGACTTTGAGGGTGACTGAACCTAGTTCATTTTGTATTAAGCCTACTACTAACTGGATATATGTAAATTATAACATAACTGAAGTAAACTAGATAGCTCCAGATTCTGACATGCTAACTGAAAATGCAACATTAAGTACTAATAATAAAACATTCTTAATTGATGCATGTACTCCAAACTGGAGTATGTATATGATACATTATGACTGAAATACTGAACAACTCAAAATACTGATATGCAGGCACTCATACTTGGAAACTCTTTCTAAAAAACAATTCAAAATCATATTATACTATGATCATTGATGACTCGGGAACTCATACTGCATAAACATTAATGGTATATCTAGATAACATATTTCTCATACATTAATGGCCTACTCGATTGTCAGACTAATCATGTTTTAGAAGCTCTTTCTCAAAACTCATATTAACTTTCTCAAAAACTCGGTTTAAAACTCATGTGTTGGATTTAAAAAGCTTCTCAAGATTTATAACTCAAAATAGGGTTCATGCTGAAATATACTGATAATGTGACGTTCGAAACTGGAGCATGTATATCTATTTAACTAACCTAGCATGTGTAATTCGTGAACTAAGAGAATCTACATAACTAGGGTTCTGAATTTCATGCAAAGAACTAAGTCACGATTCCACAAAATCATGATAATCTGATTACAAATATTCTAACAGCTAAATCACAACTAGTATCTAAGGATTTAGAAACCCTAGGTCTAAGCAAGATATAGGAATCAAGAATCTGACTGAATTCTAGGGACCTAGTGGATGAAAGGAATCCACCAGTGAAATCCCACATACCTGGTGATGAAATTCACGAAAAAATCTTTCGATTTTGGGGCTGGAACTGAAGAAAACTTGTTGTGTTCTTGGAGAGGGCTTGGTTGTCTGCTTCTTCTCTTTTTTCTTTGGTTTGATGAATTTTTAGTGAATAAATGTTTTGGTTATGTTCTGACTAGGTTATTAGGCTTAATCTGAGTAAAACGACGTAGTTTAGGGGTTAAACGATGCGGTTAAGGTGCCCAACGCATAGGAGAAAGGACCAAAATGACCCTGACTTAATTCTGGTGAAGCCCATCCACGGAGGGAACGGCAGTCCGTCGTTTGACCTATCGGCCGTCGTTTGGGTTCGTCGGTCAAGTTTGCCTAATAGGGCTTCACTAAAACGAGCATAACTTTTTACTCGGAGATGGGATTTTAGTAAACTCGGTGGCGTTGGAAAGAGGATTCAATTATCTTTCATTTTTAGGTCATGTTCCACCTAAATTCCTTTTGTGATAAAGGTTATGACCATTTGAAGTTGACCAAAAAACAATTTCCGTCTAACTGGCTGCTGACCCTCACCTACGGTCCGTAGGTCCAACCACGAACCGTACTGGTCGACCGTGGGTGGGATAATAAACTATTAAGACTTGGGCCTTAACGATGAAACCCCACCTACGGTCTGTGGTCCTACCTAAGGTCCATGGGTGGTTCCATTGGTACTGGCACAAGATTTTCTGAAAACTAGGATTTTCTTCATTTTGAGATCCGAGGAGTTACAATATATCCCCCTTGGGAACATTCGCCCTCGAGGGAAGTTTAAACTAGCTGGGTATGGAGGGAATGAGCTGCAATGCCTACCACTAAGTACTAAAAACTGATATCTGACTGAACTAAGTTCCAAGAACATGCAAATATGCTCAAAATGCAAGAACAAGTGAAGGAATAAGGTACTAAGACTGAATTTATGCACGAGTAAACTGAAAGACTGGAAGGAAACTATTATCTCAAGTTGGAATGAAATTGTAAGGAAAGAGATGAGGATACTTAGCCTTTATGGCTGCTTCTGCTTCCCAAGTAGCTCCTTCTACGGACTGACTCCTCCAAGTCTGTCAAATCTCATCACCCCCTTCATAGGTGATACTTTCAGGAAAATCCAATCATCTATCTCAAACTATAAGTTCCTTCTCCCTACATCTGCATAAGATTTCTATCTTGAGTCTATTTTTGATGAGCTAAACTTTTTCCCATAGTTTCATAAACCGAATCTGACCCAATCAAGGCTGCTTCACCTACCCATTCACCTTAGGAACACATATGTGACCATCTCCCCCTTGGGAGAAAACCTCTTCTTTCTGTTGTTGAACTGCACCTTCTGACTGAAATAATAAAGGATTACTGTCCTATTTTCCCTTAACCTCAATCAACTGCCTCTACGACTGCGAACTCCAAGTTCCCTACTGAAGTTGAAGGAATCTTTGGTGCTACCTTCGGAAGTTTCAGAGTTATTACGAGGAGCAAGGCCACTATGCTGGGACAAAAAAAACTTCAAGTCTCATCCACATCAACTCCTATATATGGATCTTCAACTATGAAATGGTAAAGGTCCTCCACAAATGCTTTAGAAAGAGGAAGCAAGTGTAGCTAAAATGATCAAGAAGACCTTAACTCTACTTGAGCAATCTGGTTCCAAGAACCCTACCACAAAGGAGAAATACGATTCAACCAATGAATCCTATCCACAAGCATCACTAATATGAGTTCATTGAGTATCAACTTGCGTAACAATCCTTGTTACTCTCCTACTTCCCCAATGATCATGCAAGCAATGGTAACTGTTGCTTCATCCACGAAGGAACAACTTGCAAATTTGACGAAGTTGGTTAAAGGATTGAGAAAGCATGTATACCACTAAGAGTCTCAAATTTATAAGTTGATGGATAGGATGGAAGGATTTTTAGATGGAGAACCAGCCATGCGCCTGGAAAGAGTGGTGAAGTTCAAGAGATCGAGAATCCTGCAAAGCAAGCACCCCTTGTCAAGGAGATACCATTTTTTCTAAAGGAATTATGCCACTTGATCACTTGAAGGAGTTCATCAAATGGGACAATGAAAGATAATTACGAAGTATCCACCAAGTCTTCTCATATGTATGCCAAGCCATACACTGCAAGAATTGATAACTACAAAATGTCTGCTGATTTTCAACCTTCCAAATTTAAACAGTTCGAGGGTAAAAGGAAATCTGAAGCAACATGTTGCACACTTTGTGGAGACATGTAATAATGCTGGAACCTATGGGGACCATCTTTTCAAGTAGTTCGTCCACTCTGTAAAAGGAAATACCTTTGATTGGCACACAGATCTCGAGCCTAATTCTTTTGATAGTTTGGAGCAGCTAGAGAATGATTTTCCCAATCACTTCTATAACACAAGGCATACGGTGAGCATGGTAGAACTCACAAATACTCACCAAAGGAAGGATGAGCCGATTATAGATTTCATAAATTGATGGAGAAATGTGAGACCCCATGGTTCTTTCGCATAATATGTGTATCATTGCATAAGTGTATGAGGCTTATATGACTTGGTGTATCATTTCATGAGAATAAGGTTTCAAAGGGGAGGAAAAGAAATCAAAGAATTAAGTTTATGGGTCAAGGATGCCCATAAACAAGTTCGAGTTAAAGAATATCTCTTCTAACACCCCACCTGTTCGGAAAGTTCAAGTTATCCAGTACCTTTGGGGTAAGACAAAGAGTGTCTTATATGATAATAAGGATGTTTTATAAGGTGATATAGTCACCCAATGATCGTAAGTTAAAGTTTTGAAGTGAAGGAAGTTGGGAAATAAAAAGTTGGCAAAAGTTGGAGTAAGTTTCTATGATTAATTTTCTGAAATTTGGTTAAATGTCTCGGAGCTTTTCTCCCAATATATAAAGCTTTAGAAGAACCCCAATATACTAAATCAAAGGTCTATGAGTCTACTTTCCAACGCACTAAACCATTTATCCATACAACTTTAGAATTGATAGATATTCAGATTTTAGTAAGACTGCACAAGCAGGCACATGAAGGTGGGTCCCTCGCCCCTATGTCGGTTTAGCTTTATAAGATTTGGTTTCACTTCGTTTCAATTCAAATTTTTCGACCAAATAATAAGAAAAACAGTCATAGACCCTCTCCAAAGGTTCCCCTATCATCCAAGAAAATATCTAGAATATTTCAACGCGGTTTCACTCTCGGAATGTTTATAGAGAATATGTTATTCTTTCCTCCTCGTTGGTTCTGATTTGAAGGATTCTTGGTGGTGAAGGAGTCTCGTTTTGAGGTGTTTCTGCTGCTGTTTGGAGGTAATAATTCTCACCCTTCATTTTATTGAGTGAGCCCAAGTTATTGCTATGCTATATAAACAAGAAAACGAATAGACGACTAGAAAATCGTATTTTGATAGTTATGTGATGTTGGGCTGTTTTTGAAGTATTTTCTGATGTTGTTGTTGCTGTAATTTTTGGAAATTATTTGTTTGTGTGTGGTTTTTGTTGATTTGAGTCTGGAAGAGAAGAAGAAGTATAGATGGGTAATTAATTGTAAGTTAAATAAGTGTAACGTTGGTGCTATTATTGCATTGCGATTTTTAAATGACTTCTTCTTGGTTCAACGTCTTGTGTTTGAGGAGACTCTTTGTAATTGAGGAGGCATGCTACAATACTATAAACTCCATCAATTTTAAGTTAAGGTTCTTCCCTTTATTCTTTTATTGCTTATTAACAGAAATACCTGATTCCAAACGTAATTATTAGACGAACTCACAGGATGGTGATTGGAAGCCGTAAGTTTGAGTTATTATGGTTATATTGGAAAATTAAAGGACTATATTACATATATGGTTTTTGTCTTTAATGGTTTGAAGACTCATGGTTTGGATTTGGTTGTCGTTATTTTGTGGTTGGAAAGGAGGGGTGTGGCGATACACAAAGTTTTTATCATTGTGCAGGCATACTCTATTTGGTTGTTGTTGACTATTGCGTAGGCCTCCACTTGTTAATAGCTTCTGTAAAAATGTATGTTACGTCATTAATTTGGGGTTTGAATTTGGAGAAGAAAAGGTAATTAAGCATACATTTAAAATGGGTCTGGTGAGCTAATTACTCTGTTAGTAAGCTCTAAATTGCTATTTTGACACTGACGTGTTAATATTCTGCCTGTAATGGTTGTGTGACATGATTTCATGTAGATTACATTGTGACGACCCAATGCTACCCTCTAGATGTGACACGACGTACAAGACTCCGAAAAGCCTCATACAATATCATAACATATGAACATAGGAAATAGTGCAGAAATTTAAAACTTTTCTTTACAATCAAAGTCTTTTATAAAAACAAGTGGGACTCTACAACACTATGTCTCAAACCATCTATAACATTTGAATACAATCTTAAGGACACAGCCCTTACAAAAGTCTAAAAAATAAGAAAAGACTCAAAGGACATAATGGTCAAGCCCTCGAATACTATGAGGACTCACCAAGCTTCTTCTTTTTGATCTACTATGATCTTAGCCACGAAGATGGAAGTCGATATCGCCAAATCCTACACCTTGTGAAAAATGTAGAAGAAATATGGGTTAGTACAAAAATGCACTAAGTATGATAGCCATGCCTAAAAACCTTTGAAAACATGCTAAAAGGGACATTTTAGTTGAATGCATGCACTTTGCTAATTTAAACCATCATTTAGAAAGTAGTGTCAAAACACAAGTCATAAGCATAAGACACATCATAAGAAGGCATAGACTATAGCATGATAGATAATAATCCCAACTAGTGAGTATAAGAAATACCATTAGGAACATATACATAGCCAATACAATCTAGTTTTAGTATGACATGAGAGAAACACTTTATGAGCTACCTCAAGGCAAGCTTGTGCAATGCCTTTAATCTCACCTTTAGCCTATTTCTCATAGACAAGGAAACATTCATCTTTAGTTAACCATATCAAAGAAAGCAACCCATGGCAACAATGCAAGTTAGCATACAACATTACAAGTAGCCTTCACATCTAATGCAATTGCCATCTAGTCACAAGCATATTCACTACATGAGTAATCATGACAAAAGAGGAATCTACCATAACTACTCTCAAAGCCTAATCGTGCAATGCATGGATGATGTCCCATACCACTACCCACACTAAGTAGTACTTCTTGAATAGCCATAGTTCATCCTAAACTTGACCTTGTGGTAGTTAGATTTAACTGACATAGACCATGAGAGCTTATTCATGGATTCTGGTGTCTCCCCCACACTGAAAAGGGGTTGCTCTACTTGCCGAGGGTAGAACTATACTCTTAGCTTGGGTGAAACCAATAGCTAAGTAACCTATGTGGGCACATAGTTATGGGATAAGGAGATTGCTACTAGAAACCCGGACTCAACTAATGTAGAAGGTTTACATCTCATGAGATAACTACTTTGGGAACCCGGACTCTACTAGTGTAAAAGGAACCCGTTTAGAAAGCCGGACTCAACTAGTGTAAAAGCATTCAAGGGGAAGCCAGACTCAACTATCGTATAAGCTTCCATCTCATATTCATATCTGCTGAGTGCTAAGCATAATTCCCATTGATTTTATATTAAGTCTTGACTTAAATTGATAATTAAGGAAGAATGTCTTGATACTCAATCCAACAACTCATGCTAAAGCTCCTAAATTCATTAGGGGAGACTAGTCTTCAACCCTTAGAATCACTATATGTGACAAACCTTTCACATTAGATGATATTCATACCTAAGTGTTTACATGAGGATAATAATCCAATCAACACCACAATTAGATCATAATATAAGCACTTTACTCTCAAAGCAATCTAATTGTATACACACAAGTCTCATACACATAGCAAATTCTCAAGTTTTGCCCTTCAAGGACTATAGATCACATTCAACCAATCTATCTAGAATTGCTACATTAGATATAGGTGGTAACATGATTCAAATAACCAAGCTACTACAAGATAATCTCATAATATTCATCTCACCACAACTCACCCATATCACATAGTCACACATTGGGGACATGGGGGTTCATGGGATCTTGGAGGAAATTCAACATCAAAACTATAGAAATTCCTTAATTAATAAACAATTCAAGTAATCAATTCATTATATTCATGATTCTATTACATTCTACTAATACCAATCAACACCCACACTTTAAGATCCAATTTGGGAAATTAGGGTAATTCATGGAAGATTTTATCATAAAAGCACCATAAAACAGCAACTAAACAATAGTATAAGATAATTAAATCATAAAAATGTTTTCAGAAAGAATCCATGGCTTGGAGTGAAAACCCTAGGTTTTGGAGACTTTTCTACTTTGAAATTGAGAGTTTGAGGACTTCATGGATGAAAAGCTAACCATGAATAAAAAATACCATACCTTAGATGAAGATTCCTCAGGAATATGGGTAGAAAATATGAGTTCTTGATCCTTAGGCTTCAACTTCTTCTTCTTCTCCAATGGAGGTTTTTGAGAGAATATTTTTGGGGATAAAGTTGGTTATGTTTTGGGGTCTTGGGAATTATGAAGTAAATACATTAGTTAATGGTTTAAAAGTACTTATTTAAATCTATTAAAATGAATTAAAATGACTCCACATTAAAATAATTAAATTAGGAATTACCTAAAACCAACTTACCTTGGCCGAACCTGGGCAAAAGTACAGGCAGCACCTACACCCATGACCCACAGACCATGGGTGGGTCTACGTCCCGTCCTGTAGGTCATGGGTGGTGGTTTGTAACCCCTCACTTGGGGTCTTGACCTACGAGCCTCCCCCATGAGGCGTGGATGGACCTACGCCCCGTAGGTCCCAGCCGTAGGTCACCTCATTTTTACAGCTTGGGTAGATTTGGGGCAACTTTGGGGTTAGACTTTAGGGTCCTTCTCAAGGACCCCTTGGTTGGTCCTTGGGGAGTCGTACCTTGACGTTTAACCCCTAAACCCCTAAACCCTAAGTTCGAAAAGATATTTTACAATATTAACTCACACATCAAACTCTAAAACTCTCACGTAAGGCTCTAGTTTCACCTACTAGTTTTCCGGGTGTTACATAGATACTCTAAGGAAGGGGTGCAGTCCACATTAATACTACACGATCCAGAATTGAGGTATGTTAAGGCTAAGTGTTACTTCCTTTGAGCATGAATTTTAGAATCCTAAATCGTGAAAGGTTGTTGTACTATTTTATTGTTAAAAATACCTTCTGTGAAAGGCATTGGGATTGCAGCTGACGTATTTTTGTGACCCAATTATGTTGATATTCCACTCATTCGGTTATATAGGTTACTCGGCGTCTATGTGCCATTTTGTTGATTCCCTTGACTGTAGGTCCGTGTGTATATATTATTCTTCTTCTTCTTTAGGTGTTGTAACTTAGAAATATTAGGGAGGAACATTAAGAGTTTGAAATCAATCCTCCTTCCTTGCTACTTTCTTCTTTTTTGAAAAACTTAAAAATAATATGTCGATTTCCAAAACTCTTAAATGTAACTCGTATGTTTAAACTACTAAAGGACATGTTTTTTTTTTTTGGAAATACTTTCTTTTAGAAATTACTAAGGGAACATATATAAAAACTAGTGAAGCACCTTAAGATCTTTATGAACATTCTCAGGTTTAAGTTACCTTTCTTAATTTTATTTAAGTGTTCTAGTTTAATCTACAAGCATATGGTTATACGAGATATTTACATGTGATACGAAAGTGATTACGAGATTATGAGGACAAGAGTACCAACAAGCCAAGATTGGCAACATGATTCAGGTAACACAAATGCATTACCAATCCATGACATTACATGCTATGCATTCTATTTCCGAGATACAGTCGGAAGGTATGGGGCCTATTGCCTATATTTATACGTATGAGACACAGATTGCCACAAGTTGGCGAATATGATGTCGGTTCTCTACCGAAAGGCACCGCCATTGCTAGCACTTGGTTGGGTATGACATGCATTTGTATCTATATATATGTATTCACGACATACGATTATGCGAGCATACCATGCATATTTAATTCATATAAGGTAGGATGTTAGCTATGGAGGCTATCATAGTTTCTGTTTCAGGTGGTATCTTTGTTACCCTTTTTATAGTAGCTATTTATGATTCTATTTTACGCCTTACATACCAATACATTTTTATTCGTACTGACGTCGCATTGCTTAGGGACGCTATAGTTTTGTTTCATGCGTGCCGGTCCAGGTAGGGATTCTATTTGACCCCTCCACTAGGATTCGTGATTCCACTGTGAGTTGGTAAGCTCCATATCTTCCTGGAGCTTTCATAGGATGTTTACTTTTGTTGTACAGTTTGGGTATAGTTAGGGCCTTGCCTCGACCAGTGCTTATGACACTAATAGAGCTTATTGTGGACATAGTATTCTGGGTTTCTTTCTGCCGTTCCAGTTTCCAGCCACATAGGCTTGGCATGTATAGATATGTTTGTATGTGTGTATGTACTCAATTGCGGCCTCGTCGGCCAGCTAGTATTTTATTATTATATTTTTCAGTTTGTCTACCTTTGTCTATATGAGTTGTTATTCAGGTTATGACCCTAATGGTCCAGGCTTAATATTTTAGATGTTATGTTGCCCGACCTTCTAGGCCCACAGTTAAGTCAGTTGGTATGTTTCAGTGGCTAACTCGATTGCATAAGGTATTGAGTGCCAGTCACGCCTCCCTTAGTTCGGGGCATGACAAACTTGGTATCAGAGCATGTCATGATCCAGGGAGTCCACAAGCCATGTCTTGTAGATTCTTGTTTATGGGTGTATTGTGCACCACACTTATAATCAAGAGGTTATAGGGCATTAAGGATTGGTTATATTTCTTTCAATTTATAGATCGTGCTATAGAGTTAAGTTATAAGTACGTATGAAATCTAAATCATTCTTTGTGTTTCTTTTATGCTCAAGAGGATTTATCGAGGCTTTACATTAGAGATTGTTGGTTATCAAAAATTTGTAGATGTGATAGAGCTATTGATGCTCGACTCTGTTATTGATATGGGCATGGATTGGTAGAAGCCTTGTTATGCCAATATCGACGACCGAGAGAAGACTATTAGATTTCAGTTCCCAGGCTTGATTACGAGACTTGGAGTTTGATGTAGAAGATTGTGTTTTCTTGAAAGTATTGCCTAGGAAGGGTATCATATGATTCTTCAAGAACAGATAGTCCAGTTATGTTGATTCCAAGGTATGTAAGGCCATATAATATTATTTGGAGGATTGGCAGTGTGGCGTACAAGCTTGATATTCCTTCAAAATTGAAAGCAGTCCATCTAGTGTTCCATGTATCTATGTTGTAGAAGTGCATTGGAAATGCTTCACGGATTATGCCCGTTGAGTATATTCGTGTCTCTAAGGACTTGTCATATGCAGAGATGTTAGTGGCTATGTTGGATTGGCAGGTAAGAACGACTTGGACTAAAGAAGTGGTTTCTGTGAAAGTGTTACGACGGAATAACAACATTGAGGAAATAACTTGAGAAGCCGAGGAGGAAATAAGGAAGAAGTACCCCCCAACTATTGACAACTTAAGTTGAGTTGCATTTTCATAATTGACAATTATTCGTGTACACAAACTTAATTGGATTTTAAATACCTCAATAATGCAGTTTATATGACTTGTCACAAGCTAGATATACGAAGCCTTGTAAGTGGATTTTCAAAACTGCATTTAAGATTTGCGGTCTTATCAAATATAGCCTTGCAAATAGTGCAGCAGAAGCAAAAAATAGAATCAATGTATTGTTCAAATCCATTCGCGGACGAATGTTCTTAAGGAGGGGAGAAAGTGAGACCCCGTGGTTCTTTTGCATAATATGCGTATCATTGCATAAGTGTATGAGGCTTATATGACTTGGTGTATCATTTCATGAGAATAAGGTTGCAAAGGGGAGGACAAGAAATCAAAGAATTAGACCAACGTTATGGGTCAAGGATGCCCTTAAACAAGTTCGAGTTAAAGAATGTCTGTTCTAACACCCCGCCCGTTTGGAAAGTTCAAGTTATCCAGTACCTTTGGGGGAAGACAAAGAGTGTATTATATGCTAATAAGGATGTTTTATAAGGTGATATAGTGACCTAATGATAGTAAGTTAAGTTTTGAAGTCAATCAAGTTGGGAAATAAAAAGTCGGCAAAAGTTGGAGTAAGTTTTTTGATAAATTTTCTGAAATTTGGGTTAAATGTCTCGGAGCTTTTCTCCCAATCTATTAAGCTTTTGAAGAACCCCAATATACTAAATCAAAGGTCTATGAGTCTACTTTCCAATGCACTAAACCATTTGTCCATACGACTTCAAAATTGAGAGATATTCAGATTTTAGTGAGACTGCACAAGCAGGCACGTGAAGGTGCCTCGGCCCTATGTCGGTTTAGCTTTATAAGATTTGGTTTCACTTCATTTAAACTCAATTTTTCGACCAATTAATAAGAAAAAGAGTCATAAATCCTCTCTAAAGGTTCCCCTATCATCCAAGCAAATATTTACAAGATTTCAACGTGGTTTCACTCTCAGATTGTTCATAGAGATTATGTTACTCTTTCCTCCTCGTTGGTTGTGATTTGAAGGTGGTGAAGGAGTCTCGTTTTTAGGTGGTGTTGCTTCTCTTGGGAGGTAATAATTCTCACCCTTCATTTTATTGAGTGTGTTAAAGTTATAGCTATGCTATATAAGCAAGAAAACAAATAGACTGCAGGAAAATTGTATTTTGATAGTTATATGATGTTGGGCTATTTTCGATGTATTTTCTGATGTTGTTGCTGGAATTTTTGGAAATTATTTGTTTGTGTGTGGTTGTTGTTGATATGAGTCTGGAAGAGAAGAAGAAGTATAGATGGGTAATTAATTGTAAGATAAATAAGTGTAACGTTGGTTCTATTATTGCATTGCGATTTTCAAATGACTTCTTCTTAGTTCAACGTCTTGTGTTTGAGGAGACTCTTTGTAATAGAGGATATATGCTACAATACTATAAGCTCCATCAATTTTCAGCTAAGGTTCTTCCCTTTTATTCTCTTATTGCTTATTAAGAGAAAGACATGATTCCAAACGTAATTATTGGACGAACTCACAGGATCATGATTGGAAGCCGTAAGTTCGAGTTAGTATGGTTATATTGGACAACCATAGGACTGTCTTACATATATTTTTTCTGGCATTAATGGTTTGAAGACTCATGTTTTGGATTTGGTTGTGGTTATTTTTTGGTTGGAAAGGAGGGGTGTGGCGATACGTGGAGTTTTTATTATTGTGCTGGCATACTCTATTTGGTTGTTGTTGACTATTGCGTAGGCCTCCACTTGTTAGTAGCTGCTGCAAAAATGTATGTTACGTCATTAATTTGGAGTCTTAATTTGGAGAAGAAAAGGTAATGAAGCATACATTTAAAATGGGTCTAGTGAGCTAATTACTCTGCTAGTAAGCTCTAAATTGATACTTTGACACTGACGTGTTAATATTCTGCCTGTAATGGTTGTGTGACATGATTTCATGTAGATTACAAACTCTAAGGAAGGGGTGCAGTCTGCATTAATACTACAAGACCTAGAATTGAGGTATGTTAAGGCTAAGCATTACTTCCTTTGAGCATGAATTTTAGAATCCTAAATCGTGAAAGGTTGTTTTACTATTCTATTGTTAGAAAGACCTTCTTTGAAAGGCATTGGGATTGCAGCTGACGTATTTTTGTGACTCAATTATGTTGATATTCCACTCGTTCGGTTATATAGGTTACTCGGCGTCTATGTGCCATTTTGTCGATTCCCTTGACTGTCGGTCCGTGTGTATATATTATTCTTCTTCTTTAGGTGTTGTAACTTAGAAATATTAGGGAGGAACATTAAGAGTTTGAAATCAATCCTCCTTCCTCGCTACTTTCTTCTTTTTTGAAAAACTTAAAAATAATATGTTGATTTCCAAAACTCTTAAATGTAACTCGTATGTTTAAACTACTAAAGGACATGTTTTTTTTTTTTTGGAAATACTTTCTTTTAGAAATTACTAAGGGAACATATATAAAAAGTAGGTGAAGCACCTTAAGATCTTTATGAACATTCTCAGGTTTAAGTTACCTTTCTTAATTTTATTTAAGTGTTCTAGTTTAATCTACAAGCATATGGTTATACGAGATATTTACATGTGATACGAAAGTGATTACGAGATTATGAGGACAAGAGTACCAACGAGCCAAGATTGGCAACATAATTCAGGTAACACAAATGCAATACGAATCCATGACATTACATGTTATGCATTCTACTTTCGAGCTATAAGCGGAAGGTATGGGGCCTATTGCCTATATTTATACGTATGAGACACGGATGGCCACAAGTTGGCGAATATGATGCCGGTTCGCTACTGGAAGGCACTACCATTGCTAGCACTTTGTTGGGTATGACATGCATTTTCATCTATATATATGTATTCACAACCTACGATTATGCGAGCATACCATGCATATTTAATTCATATAAGGTAGGATGTCAGCCATGGAGGATATCAGAGTTTATGTTTCAGGTGGTATCTTTATTACCCTTTTTATACCAGGTATTTATGATTCTATTTTCCGCCTTACATACCAGTACATTTTTATCCGTACTGACGTCCCATTGCCTGTGGATGCTTCATTTTTGTTTCATGCGTGCAGGTCCAGGTAGGGATTCTAATTGACCCCTCCACTAGGATTCGTGATTCCGCTGTGAGTTGGTAAGCTCCACGTCTTCCTGGAGCTTTCATAGGATGTTTACTTTTGATGTACAATTCGGGTATAGTCGGGGCATTGTCTCGACCAGTGCTTATGACACTCATAGAGGTTATTGTGGACAATATTCTGGGTTTCTTTCTGCCACTTCCAGTTTCCAGTTACATAGGCTTGGCATATATAGATATGTTTGTATGTGTGTATGTCCTCAATTGCGGCCTCGTTGGCCAACTAGTATTTTATTATTATTTTTGGCTTGTCTACCTTTTTCTATATGAGTTGTTATTCAGGTTATGACCCTAATGGTCCAGGCTTAATATTTTAGATGTTATGCTGCCCGACCTTCTAGGCCCACAGTTGAGTCGGTATGTTTCAGTGGCTAACTCGATTGAATAAGGTATTGAGTGCCAGTCACACCTCCCCTAGTTTGGGGCGTGACAAAAAATGTGAGCCTAAATTGAAATGATAGGCTTAGTGAAACTTCTGCAATAGAAATGTGTATCCAAGGAATGCATTGGGAGCTTCTTTATATCTTACAAAGTATAAAGCCAAAATTCTTCAAAGATCTAGCTACTGGTGCTCATGATATGGAATTGAGCATGTCTTCTGTTGGAAAAGATACGATATTTGTCCATGATCCTTGCAAAGGAACTGACAAGTAGGAACCCAAGAGATGGAGCATATTTGTGCCTAGAATCACAACAAAGAATTCATGAATGTCAATGTGTCTCTTGTAAAGTTCACTACGAATGAAAGCAAGAAGCAAAGTGTGAAAGCGACTTTCCAAGCGCGTTCAAATCAAAAGTCGACCCTAAGGGAGATGTAAGAAAAGGAATACCCCTTTTGGATTCTGAAGTTTCGTAGATTTTTTATGAGTTGTTGAGTTAAAGCTCATTGAGTTTTCCAGAGATAAAGTGACTTAATGAAGTTGGAAAAACTTTTGACCCAAATTATTGCAACTATCATAGACTTGTGAATCACTCACTTGAAAAATGTTTTGTTTTCAAGGATAGAGTTATGCGGCTGGCTAACGAAAAAAAGATTGTCTTTGATGATGAGAAGACTAGTTCTAATAGGGGTGGACATAGTATGGAATATACCGAATTATCATACCATACCAAAAATTTTAATACCGTGGTTTTAGTATTATGGTATTTGGTATGGTATATGGTATACATTTTATTTTTGTTGGTATTCAGTACCATATTTGATATTTAAAAATAACATACCAAAATACCGAATACCATAGTGAAGTATATAGTTACATAAATAACACACACACACACACATATATATTATTATTATTATTATTAAAATACTAACAAATATGAGACCTAGTATTAGTATAAACAAAAAGTTTAGAAGTTGAAACTTTAATTACTCTATTTTGATTAAAATGTATTTAAAATGTTATTGATTAACAAAAATAGTTGTTTGTACTTTATTTTGAAAATATATTTTTACATGTGTAATGTGTTAGTATGATACAATTGAGACCTTTTTTCAATTGTCGAAGTCATAATACTCTATTATACGAGTATATATTTGTCGAAGTTGAACAAACTATGGTTACTGATTTACCATACCGTGGCATACAAAAACCGAACTTCAAAATATCAAATCATACCAATTCAATTGGTATGGTAATGATATAATGTTTTAAAACCGAATATCGAAATTATGGTTTAAAAACTTTCAAATACCATACCATACCATGCTCTATCACGATGCAACTCCCTGATCCATCATAGCACCTATTAAAACCCACCAGTAGGTAAGCCGACCTGTACTCAAAACAAAAAGTAGTGAGTACAAGGGTAAAACTATATAGAAAAAAAAATACTAACAATAAGAAAAGGCAGAAACGGAAAGCAAACCCAAAACTATATACAATAGATACCCTCCAAAAACCTGGAAGTCACGAGTACAAAGCTGTCTAACAAGAAAAAATACAAGTCTAAAAAGCGGACCACAACAAGCTATCTCAAAGGAAAAGGACAAGCTAACATATATACAGAAGGAGACAGGTTGATCCAGGGCACTAAGTGCTTACCCACGTCTACGATATCCCCAAGCTGCAAAAAATGCCACGAACGATCACCGCTTGTAGCTGGCACTAGGACCTGAATCACAAGAAAATGCAGAGTGTAGCATAAGTACCAAAACGAGGTACTTAGTAGGCATCATTGGCCGACCAAACAAGAAAGGTAAAGACAATAAAAAAAGATAGAATCTATACACAAACAAAGGCCAATCGGATATGAAAAGAAGGCACACGAGGATACTAAAAGTAAATCTTAGTACAACTAAATTAAGCCTAACTGGACCCCGTAAGCCCAGAAGGTACATTCGTTTAAATAAAATCCAAACAGATCCCCATAAGCCCAAGAGGTACACAAAATAACTAAGTCTACAAGAAACAAAAGTAATCAAGATTCGAATTCAAGAACTAATAAAATCCTAGCCCTGATAGAAGGAGTGATAATCAACTCAACCAGTTAACTCCCTACCTAACTAGCAAGAATGACTATAAACCAAGGCCACCCGATTTACAATCCACGCCAAGGGCGTCAACTACCCAACTAGCAATAGTGCCTTGGGGGCGTGTCAACTCCATAGAGGATCTCATACATCCAGGCCGCCTAGTCCGCAGCCCATTCCCAGGGGCGTCATCCTCCCAACTAGTAAGAGTGTATGGGGAGTATTGACTCCGAAGAGGATCTCAAGTAGGCCCCACCACCATGGATCAATGTCCACTCCCGAAGATATCATAAATGTCTACAAGCCAGAAGCACTCCAATCTCGAGAAAGCACACAATCTTTGGTAACACATCGGAAGCACAAAAAGAGGGAGAAGAGACTGAAAGGCTAATAAACAATGCAAATACCTAAGCTAAGGCTCACATGATCAGACCCAAGTCTGCTTTTCCAGTCTACAAAGACCTAGTCCATCCTAAACGATGTTGGAGACATACCATAGTCACAAGGTGCATGAGTCGAAGGCACCACTAGTCTATCCTAGACTAAGGCCAAAACATGCTCCAAAAACAAGTAATCAAATAAGTAAGTAACATAGTATGCTACAATACACATACAACCTTCCACCAATATAGTACTACCCTTGAAACAATATTAATCAATCCTAGATCATGGTTTCCAAGAATAAAAGCAAAAATAACTAGGTAGCCACCCCCAATTCATAATCATCATCATGAATTTAAACATTCATGCTCAGTTTAGAAAGGAAGCAGTAGCCTACTTGTAGGCCAATCACGCACGCTCCAAATCACAAGGCCATAGATTTTTCCTTCTGAATGAACTCTGAATGCTTCCACACTATCAAAAATAGGATCACAATACGATACGCTTGTTGAGACACCAAAATCACCCAAAACAGGGAATAACTAATTTTTAGAGTCAAATGGTAATCGTGGGACCTATGTTGGATATTATGGAATTGACTACATCAAAAGATCCTAATCTATGCCATGAAATTACGTCTCAAAATAGAACAAAGTTCGAGGCTCAAAATTCAGCTAACACAATAAAAACTCAGATTAAAAAAGAGAACACAGAAGCTTTCGCACAATTTTTACCTCTAACAAAGTGTGACTGACACAATCCATTCACCCTACTATGTAGACCCAACAATAACGAGCACGTGGAACTTGGAATCACCAAAATTGGAATTAAAATTAAGGAGAAAGCGCATTTCTAAATTTATCACTCGGGCTGATAGTGGCAAGTCTTAAATAGGCTAGACATCAGATTGGCGTGAACGCGGGGTGAATGGGTGAAATTGTGTGCCAGATGTCGTCCGTGAATACGCCTGCAAGGGAGCCTGCCGTCTCTAAACGTGGGAGTGCCTCAGCTGACAACAAAAGTGCTAAGGCCCCAAAACTTCAAAAAGGTTCCCGGGACTCATTCAGAAACCCGTGAGTACAAACAAACTATGATACCCCATCAAAATCAACATTCTAGACTCAACAGAACCATCAAAAGTTACATTTGAGGTCCTCTCGATGAAAATTAGGTCCCACATCCAATTTTTTAAAGCCAAATTCCACAAAGGGCATCAGAATTAGCCTGGAAGCATCAAGACCTAAATGAAGGGTCGTTCTAGGCTCAAATCGACATTGCAGAGCTACTGTGTTGACAAAATTCTCATCTAAGCTCGTTTACTCAAAATGTTGACTAGAGTCAAACTTAGGCTTCAACTTGAAAGTCAAAATACATAATTGAACATAATCATACTGAAAGCCTCATGAGTCGTGTAGACTATGCTACTAGCCTAAAATGACCCTTCTAGAGTGGAATCGTCAGAATTGATTATGATGTCATCTTTCAGAACTTCTAATAAAAAAATACGGTTCAAGGTTCAAAAGCTCCCAAAACACCAAAACTCGCATAATAACCAAACAAACAACCAGGTGACCTAACTGTCAGTCCTAGAAAGTCATAAATGACTTGGGGTCGCTATATGAAAGCTCTAAATGATAAACAAGAGGCATAAACAAAGAATGAGCCAAAGATCATCATAACATCCCTTATTAAAAAGGACATTTGTCCATAAAAGTAAGAGTGAAGAGGTACATGAAGGTTCAAACAAGCCTAGAAATTGCTCCCGCATATCATGCTCGGTCTCTAGGGTAGCCTCCTCAACTGGACGATGTATCCAACATACCTTAACTATAGGACTGTCTCTCAAACACAATACCTGCTCATCTCTGGTAAGAATGGCAACGAGCTCCTCTACGACGGTCAAACGATCATCTAACTCTGCTATATAATACTGAAGAACATGTGACTCATCAAGAACATATTGGCGCGAAATCAAAACATGAAAGACTAGGTGGATAGATGAGAATATCGGAGGCAAAGCTAACTTATATGCAACCTCTCCAACTGTCTTTAGGATCACAAAATTCCCAATATATCTGGGACTAAGCTTGCCCCACCTCCCAAATCTCATCATGCCCTTCATGGGTGACATAAAGAGGAAAACTCTATCACAAACTAAAAACCTTAATGGTCACCGCCTACGATCAGCGTAACTCTTTTTCCTACTCTAAGTTGTCCAAAGTATATCCTGAATCACAATCGCTTGCTCCAAAGCCTCATGAATCAAGTATGTACCATGCGGTCTAGGCTATGTAGACTCAAACCAACCAACCGAAGAGCAACAATGCCTATAATACAAGGCCTCAAACAGGGCCATATGGATTATAGTATGGTAGATCTTGTTGTATGCAAACTCCACCAAAGGCAAGAACTGGTCCCACTAACCTCCAAACTCTAAAACACAAGCCCATAACATATCCTAAAGAATCTGGATAGTACACTCTGACTGACCATTAGTCTACGGGTGGAAAGCTATGCTAAGGTCAACACGAGTGCCCACTTCATCCTGGAAAGTCCTCCAAAATCTAGAAGTGAACTGAGCACCTCAATCTGATATGATAGAGATTGGCATAACATGAAGATGAACCACCTCATGGATGTAGATATGGGCTAACCTCTCGGCATTGATTAAAGACTGAATAGGGAGGAAGTGTGCTGATTTGGTCAATCAATCAATGATGACCTCAATGTTATCAATACCTCTAAAAGTCCAAGGCAAACCTACCACAAAGTCCATAGTGACGCGATCCTACTTCTACTCCAGAATGGGTAGTCTCTGGAACTCACCACCAGGTCTAAACTGCTTGGCCATCACCTCCTGACAGCTCAGGCAACGAGACATAAATACAACCTATAAACCTCAAAACCTCATTCGAATCTAAGGTAACCTAAACAGTATCACTATCTAACACTCGATCTCGAAGTGCCACAATTGACTCATCCTCAAACTGATGGCTATATATATGATCAAGAAGAGAGGACTAAACTCCCACATAGGCTAGAAAAACCCCTAGATATCAAAATATCAAACTGAACTATCTGGCTAGCTAAGAACTAAATGTCCAAAACTAAAGGTCGCTCTACAGTAGACAAAAAGGCTAGACTACCCATACTCATTGCCTTTCGACTCAAGGTGTAACACCTTGTATTCGAAAACAGACCAAACCAACAGATTTCCAGATGTTTCAGGTGCAACAGATAGTTTCAGGTCCAAAACTATCTGCCTTTCGACTCAAGGTTAGTGCATGTTCGCATGATACTATACTGAGAATATTGAACATCTGGAAATCTGCTGGTTCGGTCTATTTTCGAATACGGGATGTTACTTTATCTTCCCTTTGAGAACATTCACCCTTGAATGAAGTTTAAACTAGTTGGAAAGGGAGGGAAAGAGCTGCAAACCCTACCACTAATTTCTAGAAACTGATTTCTTACTTAACTAAGTTCCAAGGACATACAAATACGCTGAAAATACAAGTACAAACTAAAAGAACATGATACTAAGACTGAATCTGCACATGAATGACTGAAAAACTGAAGAGGGACTATTACCTCAAGCTGGAAAAGAATCGGAAGGAAAGAGATGAGGATAATTGGCCTTCATGGTTGCTTCTGCTTCCTAAGTAGCTCCCTCTACGGACTGACTCCTCCACAAAACCTTAACTGAAGTGGCTGCTTTGTTTCTCAACTTGGAACCTGACTATCAAGAATTTCAACTGGTATCTCCTCATAAGTGTCTATCCTTCACCGCCTCACTTTCTAAAGGTACAATAGATGCTGGATCACCCACACACTTCTTCAACAATGAAATGTAAAAAACCGGATGCATTGCTGCTAGTTCTGTTGGTAACTCTAACTCATAAGCTATTTTACCAACTCTTCCCAAAATCTTGTAAGGGCCTACATATCTATGACTGAGCTTCCCTTTTTTGCCAAATATCATCACCCCCTTCATAGGTAACACTTTCAAGAAAACCCAATCATCAACTTGGAACTCTAGGTCCCTTCTCCTTCATCTGCATAGGACTTCTGGTGAATCTGGGTTGTGTTAAGCCTATCCCTAATGAGTTTCACTTTCTCCATAGCATTATGAACTGAATCTGGCCCTATCAAGGTTGCTTCACCTACTTCAAACCAACCAACTAGAGATCTACATCTACGCCCATACAATGCCTCATAAGGGGCCATCTGAATGTTGGAATGATAACTATTATTGTAGGCGAACTCTATAAGAGAAAGGTGATCATCCCACCTACCCTTGAAATCGATCACGCAAGCTCTCAACATGTCCTCTAAGGTTTGAATGGTACATTCTGCCTGACCATCCATCTGTGAATGAAATGTTATGCTAAGGTTAACTTAAGTACCAAGACCTTTCTGGAATGAATTCCAGAAATGAGAGGTAAACTAAGGACCTCTATCTGAGATGATAGACAAAGGAAATCCATGCACCCGGACTATCTCATTAATGTAAAGTTTGGCATAGTCCTCTGCCGAATCTAAAGTCTTGACAGCCAAAAAGTGTGCAGACTTAGTAACTCTGTCAACTATCACCCAAATGGAGTCATGTTGTCTGCGAGTACGAGGTATACCTGTGATGAAGTCCATGTTGATCACTTCCCACTTCCAAGTAGGAATGTTAATCTCTTGAGTCATACCTCCTGGTTTCTAATGTTCTACCTTCACTTGCTGACAATTAGGGCACTTAGCCACAAAATCCACTATATCCCTTTTCATATCATTCCACCAAAAGACTTCCCGCATATCATGGTACATCTTAGTGGCACCCGGATGAATAGAATATCTGGAGTAATGGGCCTCTGCAAGAATCTGATGTCTCAACTCACCTACCTTAGGAACACATAATTTACCCTAATAGCGAAGCACTCTATCTCCCTGTTGAAAGAAAACCTCAACTCTCTGTTGATGAACTGCACCCTTTAGTTGAAGCAATATGGGATCACTGTCTCGCTTTTCCTTAACCTCTGCTACCAATGAAGATTCCGACCCATTCTGAACCGTTACACCACTATCTGATATGCTCATAAGGTGAACTCCTAAGCGAGCAAGCCTGTGAACATCATTTTCTAGTTCCTTTATTTCTTCCTCAATATGTGTTATACTACCCATATATAGTCTACTAAGAGCATCTGCTACTATATTGGCCTTACCAAGATGGTAATGCACACTCATATCATAATCCTTGAGGAACTCAACTCATCTCCTCTGGCGAAGATTCAACTCTTTCTGGGTGAACACATACTGAAGTCTCTTATGGTCTGTGAACACATCTACATAAACACTATACAAGTAAGGTCTTCAAATCTTAAGTGTAAACACCACTACTGCAAGCTCGAGGTCATGAGTTGGAGATTTCTTCTTATGCAAATTAAGTTATCTAGAAGCATAAGCTATAACCTTACCTCGCCGCATCAACACATAACCTAGGCCGACTCTGGATGCATCACAATAGATAAAATAACCGTTTGAACCCTCTGGTATAGTCAAAATAGGAGCTGTAATCAACCAAATTTTTAGTTCTGCGAAGCTTTTCTCTTAATCATTTAAGCACTGAAACTTAACATTTTTCTGAGTTAACTTAGTCAATGGAGAGGCTATGGATGAAAACCCTTCCACGAACCTTTTGTAATAACCTGCTATACCCAAGAAACTTTTAATATCTGTAGGAGAGGTAGGTTTGGGCCATTATTTCACCGCTTCTATTTTTTTAGAATCAACTCGAATCCCTTCGCTAGACACAATATGACCAAGAAAAGCAACGAAATGCAACCAAAAATCACATTTGCTAAACTTAGCGAATAACAGGCGATCTTTGAGAGTTTGTAGGACAACCCTTAAATGGAGTCACATGTTCTTCCGCATTTCTAGAGTAAATGTGGATATCATCAATAAAGATAATAACGAACAAGTCCAAATACTGCTTGAACATTATGTTCATCAGATCTATGAAAGCTGCAGGAGCATTGGTTAGTCCAAATAACATAACTACAAATTCATAATGACCATACCGAGTTCTGAAGGTTGTTTTTGGGATGTCATTATCTCTGACTCTAAGCTAATGATAACTGGATCTGAGGTCTATCTTTGAGAAATGACTAGCACCTTGAAATTGGTCAAACAAGTCATCAATCCTGGGGATAGGGTACTTATTCTTTATTGTGACCTTGTTCAACTGTCTATAGTCAATGCACATTATGAGAGAACCATCTTTCTTTTTCATGAACAACACTGGGGCACCCCATAGGAAAATAATAAGTCTGTTGAAACCCTTATCTAGAAGGTCTTTCAACTGCTCTTTTAATTTCTTAAGCTCAGAGCCATTCTGTAAGGAGGAATAGAAATAGGTTGGGTATTTAGAAGGAGATCAATTCCAAAGTTGATTTCCCTTTCAGGAGGAACTCCGAGAAGATCTTCTCGAAACACTTCTCGAAACTCATTAACTACTGGAACTTACTTAAGAGTTGGGGTTTCGGAGCTTGAATCTTTAACCCAAACTAGATGATAGAGATAACACTTAGAGATCATCTTTCTAGCCTAAAGGTAAGAAATTAATCAACCTATAGGCTCTAAGCTACTACCCTTCCATTCTAAGATTGGTTCGTCTGGAAACTAAAAACAAACTATCCTAGTTCTACAATCGACTGAGGCATAACAGGAATGTAACCAATCCATGCCTAGAATAATATCAAAATCTACCATTTCTAACTCTACAAGATTTGCTGAGGTGACTTTCTAGAAGACTGTGACAAGGCAATTTATGTATACATGTCTAGCTATAACTGGGTCACCGACTGGAGTAGAGAATGAGAAGGGTTCTGAGAGAGTTTTTGGACTAACAATGAAGTTGACTGCTATATAAGAGTTACAAAAGAAAGTGTAGCCCCTAGATCTAACAAAGCATAAACATCTAGGTTAAAAACTCGTAACTTACAAATGACTACATCAGGATATTCTTTCTAATCTTGACGAGCCTGAAGAGCATACAACCTGTTTTGGCGTTGTCCGCCACCTGTACCAAATGAGTTACCCTGCTGAGTCGGGTGACCTGTTGGTGTTGCTGAAGTTGTAGACTGAGCCCTACCATTATCACCTCCTTGACCCTGTTTAGCAGAAGTACAATCTCTCAACCTATGACCAGACTGACCACACCTAAAACATCCTTCCTTTTCTGCAAGACACTCGCCTGGATTGTTCTTACCACACTTTGGACAAGTTGTGTAGGTTTTGGTGCCTGAAATATTCCCCTGAGACTTAGAACCTGATGCCCTACCTTTCTGATCCTATCAGAACTTGGAGGATGGAACAGTAGCTGATGAAGGTGCTGAAGTTGAAAACTTTTGCTGAAATTAAGAGTGATTTCCACCACCCGATTTCTGTTGAGAATACGCATAGTTGCCTATTCTAGCCTTCTTATTATCCTTAGCATGTTCCCTAAGCTTATCTCCTCAACCCGCTTAGCATGAGTTATGAGCCTACAAATGTTCATATTTTCCAGCAACATAGCATTTCTACACTCTATTTTCACTAAGTCATATACCCTAGACAAAAACTTATTCATTTGAGCCCTGGAATCGGCAACCATGTGAGGAGCATACCTGGAGAGTTAGGTGAACTTGAGTCCATACTCTTGGATTGACATGGAACCCTACCTCAAATTCATAAACTTCTGATTTTTTGCCTCCCTCAACTCTCTTGGGAAGAACCTATCTAGAAAAGTATCACTAAAGCATTCCCAAGTGATAGAAGCTGCATCTGTACCCCTATTTTCTTTCCATTGAGTAAACCAGATGTGAGCTACATCATTAAGTTGATAGGATGCCAACTCTATCCTATCATTACCAGTCACTTGCATTACTCCAAAGATCTTCTTGACATCATCTATGAAGTTTTGGGGATCCTCACCAATCTGTGATCCTAAGAAATCAAGCAGATTCATCCTAAAAAAATCACGAACCATGCCTGGCATTGATCCACCATTAGCATTTGCAGGCACTAGAGCCTTTTGGTTGTTCTGGTTAGGCACACTTTGAGCCAAAAGTTGAATAGCGTTCCAAAACTCTACATTCGAAACTTTCTGATTTTGGACTGGAGGAGATGCGTTAGCATTGCGTGCATTCACATTCCTTCCATAAGCTCTACGAGGAGGCATGATCTGAAAGCGCATAACGAAGGATTAGAACGAGAAATTAGATCATACCTCACACACGATAAGAATATTAAGAAAAATGAAGTTTTTCCTAAAACACTTGGTAACCTCTCTCTCATTAGATGTGACGCACTTCACACCCATGAAAATGACTCTACTTAGTGAGGCTTTTCGACATCCTAGGACTTTTAAACCTAGTGCTCTAATACTAAGTTTTTCACTCCCCAAAGCTACCCCCAAGACGGGGACACGAGACCTAGGATCACGAGTGACCCTAAGCTAACCCTGCTGGCATATCATAAGCATACTAAATAAACTTTAGTAAAGAAATACTATGCAGAAGCTAAATCATCATGTAAACTAAAATGATAGGGAATACCCATAAACTATATGAATATATGAAAACTGAGAGTTTAACAAGAACTAAAAGGTCAAACTCAAATGCTAAAGCTGAATCTAACTATGTCTGAAAATAGCCTCTAACTGACTAGAAGTGCTAGGACATGCCCCAGCTAAATCTAGCAAAAACTAAAAATAAGACTAAAAATAAAAAAGAAACATGTGTGTCGTCCTCGAAGAATAAGGACTCACTACTGATGTTGTTGAGCTGAAGATCGGGAACCGATCTATGCATGATCTAGAAGTTGAGAACCTTAACCTACATCACGAGAAGATGTAGCGCAAAGTATACGTAAGTACTTGGAAGGTACTAAGCATGCAGGATAGAATAAAGTGAACAATAAACATAACTGAACCAAAGCATATACCTGAGCAATGATAAGAGATAGAAACTGTTGTTGAGCCCTATCATGTGAATCTCTGGGCCTGGAATAGGGACCCATTATAGCGACCCTCATATCTAGCTCTCTTTTTGTTTCCCCCTTGGGTCTCACGATGGACCTGCTCAATAGTACGGGTATGATCAACAACATCGAGAAATGAGTAACCATTGAGACCATAAACTGAGCCTTAATCCACAGTTGTAGTCTTAAATCATAAATAAAACATCGAACCCTCTCCTTTTTAGTAGGTAGAATTATGATGGCATGACAAGAGAGCTTATGAAATCTCACCTCTTTCTTAAAAACTATATAGAAACATGCTCCATCCTAAAGAAATGATCCCTAAGGTGATTTCTGATGCTACGAGATATGAACCTAGCCAAAAAGGCCTCAGAAAACTTTGTCCCAGTGACCTAAGGAAACCCAACTAGCCTAGTCTCAATAAATGTACGCCACCACTGTCTGGCTGGCCCATCAAGTTAATACATATTGATGTCGGCTCCTCTTGACTCCACGAGACCCAAGGTATGTAGCCGCTCACGAAAAGTAGTTAGAAACTCATGTGCATCCTCACCCACAACCCCAGAAAACCTCATAGGTGAAAGCGTTAAGAACACTTCAAGCTTCTTCTACTCCTCTAGCAGTATAGATCTGACTGAAATCACGGGCAGGGCACCCCTATGTGGTACTTGGGCCATATGTGCCTCTACTGCAGGTTGTTCCTGATGACCTGTTGCGGTGCTGGTGCCTAGTGCATACCCCCAAGAACGCTCAAAAGCTGAGAATGGTTGTCTGGAGCTCTGGAACCATAGCTGGTCTGGGTGGTGGCTGAGCTAGTCTCAACCCCACCGGCTACTCTGGAACATGGGCTGATGAAGGATCCACTAGTTGCTCCACACCTTGCTCTCTAACTAGGGTGGTGTTGTACCACTATCTGGAAAGAGAGGTCGACCCGTACACCGATCCACCTCACAGCACGTATGAGCCATCTGTTAAAAGAGTGAAACAAGTGAGATTTAAAAAAACCAATAACACACAGGTTGCACGAAAGCAATACAAAATACAAAAATTTCTAAAGACACTGTTTAAACTCCCAAAGATAAGCATATACGTCTTTACACTAATTCGTAGGACTCTACTAGGTATAAGCTTTGTACAAGTGAGACTAGTGAACCTGAGGATTTGATACCAACTTATCACAACCTGAATCCCCGAACCATGATGGCACCTACTAAAGTCCACCAGTAGGTAAGTCGACCCATACGCAGAATGAAAAGTAGTGAGTACAAGGGTAGAACTAAACAGAAAATAATATTAACAATAAGAACGGGTAGAAATGGAAAGCAAACCCAAAACTATACAGATAGATACCCTCATAGATCTTGGAAGTCATAAATACAGAGCTAGAATACAAGTTCCAAAAGTGGACCACAACAATCCATCTCAAAGGATAAAGATAAGCTAACATATGTACAGAAGGAAACAAGTTGATTCAGGACACCAAGTGCTCACCCTCGTCTCCAATATCCCCAAGTTGCAAATATGGCACGAACAATCATCGCTAGTAGCTGGTACTAAGACCTGCATCATGAGACTATAACATAAGTAGCAAAACAAGGTACTCAATAGGCAACATAGGCCGACCGAGAAAGAAAGGTAAAGACAATTAGAAAATATAGAATGTAGACACAAACAGAGACAAGAGGATATGAAAAGAAGGCACATGAGCATACAAAAAGTAAATCTAAGTACAACTAAAATAAACCTAACTGGACCCCATAACCTCAGAAGGTACACTCATGTGCATATTTAAATAAAACACAAACGTACCCCCCATAAGCCCGATAAGTACACAAAATAACTAAGTCTACAAGAAATAAGAGAAATCCAGATCCAAATTCAATAACCAGTCAACTACGAGCCCAACGAGCATGAGTAACAATCAACTCAACCAAACAACTCCCAACCTAGCTAGCAAGAGTGACTATCAACCCAGGCCGCCCAACCCTACAATCAAGTCTAGGGTATCAGCCTCCCAACTAGCAAGAGTGCCTCAGGGTCGTGTCAACTCCATAGAGGATCACAGATATCTAGGCCGCCCAGCCTACTCCGAAGGGTGTCAGTCGGCAAGTTAGCAAGAGTGTCTAGGGGAATATCGACTATGAAGAGGATCTCAAATATGCTTCAAGCCACCGTTGATCGACGTCCACTCTCGATGATATTAGAAAAGACTCCAAGCCAGAAGCACTCCAATCTCGAGAAAGCACAAACTCTCTGGTGATACATCGGAGGAACAAAAATAGGGAGAGTAGACAAAAAGGCTAACAAGTAGATCAAATGCCCAAGCTAAGGCTCGTACTATCATACCCAAGTCTGCTATTCCATTATACAAGGTTCTAGTCCATCATAAATGACATCGGAGACATCCCATAGTCACAAGGTGCATGGGTGTAAGGGAACACTAATCTATCCTAAACTAAGGCCAATACATGCTCCAAAACAAGTAATCAAACTAGTAAATAACATAGCATACTACAACATATACAACCCTCCACCAATATGGTACTACCCTCAAAAAGTATTAATCAACTCTAGATCCTGGTTTCCAAGAAGAAAATAAGAAATAAATAGGTACCCACCCCCAATTTACACTCATCATCATGAATTTACAAATTCATGCTCACTCTAATTAGAAAGGAAGTCGTGGCCTACTTGTAGGATGATCGCGCACTCTCCAAATGACAAGGCCAGAGATTTTTCCTTCAGAACAACCTCTGAGAGCTGCCATACTATCAAAAATATGATCACGATATTAATACAGTTTAAGATACAAAAATCACCCAAAACTGAGATGGATCAATTTTTAGAGTGAAACGGGAATCGTGGGCTCCGTGTGGGAAATTCCCAAATTGACTCCATCAAATATAGTTGATGCGCACGTTAATGTTTGGCTAGACTGTATTGTTTGTTGTTGTTTAATAACATTTTAGTTGTTTGGTTTGATTGTATCGTAGTGTATTGTAATTTATAAATTTACTAAAATAACCTTAATTATTCTAGGGTAGGAGGTTTGACTAGAATTAAATAATATAAGGTAAAGTAACAATGGGAACACACCAAATCGGTTGTTCCATAAAATAGGGGTTTTCATTGTTACGTAACAACAAAATTTAACAATACAATACAATACATTTTAAGTAACAATCAAAATAAACATTGTAGGTATAGTAACGATACAATACAATGCAATGGGTAATAATAATCCAAACAAAGTGTAAGTGTGATCACAATGAATATCAATAGATAAAGGATAGACCTTTGTATCGGGATATACAGCACACTCTTTGTGGTGTGAATGTGAATTTAATGGAAAGGTGGGAACGTACTAAAGATACGAGTAGGCATGCCACTTTACACTACACACAGTTAAATCAAGAGGCGGCGCGTGTGCCCTAGAATTGTTTGTAGCACTTTGTTACCATGTCAGCACACTTCAGAGGTTAAAATGGATAGAGTAGTGCTATTTTACTACGTAATGAAAGGGCTACAAATTAATGTTGGCTCTATTCTTTGACAAAATATGTTAAAGTTTTGTAATAATAAAAGGTGGCATTTTTGTTATGATAATTTATTAACATTGTTTCTACGTTCATTGGGGGTTCAGGAAGAAGTGAATGATATTTTCCCGCCCCGCTCTTCTCACTTGGTGGATGTCACAAAAAATAAGGCACAAGATATATCCCACGTGCCAATTTTATTGACTGTTGATCGTTAGGATGATAGTTGGATGGAGCACATGTTTGGTATGGCTGAACTACAATTGTGGATTGGTGGTCATTCATCCACTAAGGAGGAAATGACCACATTGGTTTGAACGCTACCCTTTGACAAATAGTGCCATGTATATGCATCTCAGAGGGTCGTCATTTGAATAGCCGATTGATGATGATGATGCCACGGAAGATGCGAAAGATGTAGAGGAAAAGGATAAGACTGAGGACTATGATAATGATGATGATTATACTTGTGTTGGTGATGCTGGTACGACCTTATCGCATGTATGAGGCCAAAAATATGGCTATGACTGTAAGGCATAGAGGCCTAAAGGGAGTTTTCTTTCACTCTATACACATGTTTTACTTGTTGCGCTGGAGAGAGTGCATTATTTAAGTGTGGGGGAAGATAGACTTCCTTGTGTATATTTTAGGTTGATCGTTAGGATGATAGTTGGATGGAGCACATGTTTGGTATGGCTGAACTACAATTGTGGATTGGTGGTCGTTCATCCACTAAGGAGGAAATGACCACATTGGTTTGAACTCTACCCTTTGACAGATAATGCCATGTATATGCATCTCAGAGGGTCGTCATTTGAATAGCCGATTGATGATGATGATGCCATGGAAGATGCGAAAGATGTAGAGGAAAAGGATAAGACTGAGGACTATGATAATGATGATGATTATACTTGTGTTGGTGATGCTGGTACGACCTTATCGC
>JAJOOR010022344.1:0-33324 GCA_036250505.1 Solanum acaule | reverse complement strand
GGTATCAGAGCTATGGATAGTATAAAAAGTAAAGAACATAACAAACATGAATTAATCAAGGCAATTATAGAGAAACGCTACGAGTTAAAACATAAACAAGAAAGACTTAATTATAATATATACGCAGGAGTATGTCAAAAATCTCTATTAGTTCAAAGAAAAAATAATATTTGAATTACAACTTCAAGTACAACAAATAGAATATAAACTAAAGCACAATCTACAATGAATAAAGAAAAATTTGCTATAGATGAAAAAACCTATGAAAACCAAGACGGATTAAAAATAAAAATAATATTTTCAAGCTTAGTAAGGAGATATAAAAAAATAGGTGAAAATTTATATCTAATGATAGAGAAAGAAACAGTAAGATTAGAAGATAGTCTAACAACCACGGTGCGAATAACTAAAGAAAATGAAGAAATAGACAGGAAAAAGGAGATATAAATTATTAAACAACAAGCAAAACTAGAAATACAACAAATTGAAGAAACAAAAAATAATAAGATAATTGCTTTAGAAAAAGAATTAGCTACACTAAAAGAACTATATGCAACTAAACAGAAAGAAAGAGAACTCGAAACAAAATTAAAAAATGAAATAGAAAAATTTAAAGAAAAATTACAAATCGAAGAAAAGAAGAACCAGATATAAAAATAGATGATATAACTAAAGACCATATAAATGAAGACCACTCAGATCAAAGTTCAAATATAAGTGAAACATATACAGAAATGTTAGCAAATCTAGAAGACAAGGATATAAAAGCTAAATAAATAAATACAGGAGATATTAAGGATACAAAACCAAGTACATCAGGAGTTAAAAACCCCAGAGAAGTAAATCCCAATTATTATACAGTTAGTTATGAACAATCTGATAGGTATGATAGTATATGGAATAAAAGATTAAATAGAAAATGGACACCAACTACAGCAACTATGCAAAATAATTTTTTAGATATAGATTGTGTAGCAGATATAAATAAAACAATTCAATTATAGGTAGGATATATATCAAAACAACTAATAGATAATAAAATAGGAATGACAAAAGTATCAGGATATATAGAAAGGACACTTATAGCAACAGTAAAACTATGGTTACAAAATCTAACAGATGAAAGTATAAAAACATTAAAAAATAATAAAAGAATAGATGGTGAAATAGCAACAACACCAATTGACATATTAAATAAATATGAAATAGCTATAAGAAATGAATTTAGTAGTACGACTACAGAAATAGATGAACAAAATAAAGAAAAACAGTTAAACATAAATTTAATGTTAAAATTAGCAATATGGAATATGTGTTATATAAAAGAATATACATGTGTGTTAAGAGAATATTATTATAAAGGAACATATAGTACAGAAGAAGGAAAAGAAATACGACGGTTATACTTTACAAAAATACCAGAACCCTTCAGTTCAAAGATAATAAAAGACTGGAATGAAGCAGGACTACAAGATACTTTAGAAGCAAGAATAAGATACTTATAAAAGTGGTATTCAGAAATATGTGAAAAATATAGAGAAGAAATAAAAATGGAAAAATCCATAATAAAAAACTTAGCATGTTGTAAAGATAAGATAACACCCCAATTTGGATGTAATGATAATTACTATAAAAAGAAATACAGAAAATCGGGTAAATATAAAAAATATAAATCCCAGTATAAGTACAAAAGACCTCGAAGAAGATACTACATAAAATATCATAATAACAAAAGGCCATTTAGACAAAAGAAAAAAACAACTGAATGTACCTGTTATAATTGTGGAAAACTAGGACACATAGCTAAAAACTGTAAATTACCCCAAAATCTTAAGAAAAAACAAATATCCGAAGTAATAATCGATAATGAAGAAGAATATACACAAATAGAATATATAGATTATGAGTTAGAAAGTGATCATAGTATATATGAATTATCCGCGAATGAAGTAAATGAAGAAGAGGATAATAATATAGATGACTGAAAAAGACGTACAGATAATAACCCAAGAGGATCATATAACTGAAGAATCTACGAAACAAAAAGTAATATTTGATATTAATATATTTGAACAAATAAAAAGAAAAGAACTAGACCTAAGTGTAGAAAAAATATTTAAAGTACCAATAATAAAAAATTTATTTAAAAGACAAAAAAAAAGAATATTACGTAGTAAGCCAAAAAGAACACATAATAGATTGTAAATACACCAAAGGAAAAACGAAAATACCAATAATAAATAAAAGAATAATAAACAAAGAAATACAAGAAATTAAAGCTAAAGACCCAATAGAATATGTACACCTAGGAGGAACAAAAATATTAATAAAAGCATGTTTCAGAGAAGGAATAGATACACCAATAGAAATATATCTAGCAGACGACAGAATAGTAGAATCTATAGAAAAAAGTGTAATAAGTGCAGTAAAAGGAAATTTAATATACCAAAAATTCAAATTTATAATAAGCACCAATTATTCAGTAGCAGTAAACGACAAGAACATAGATAAATCTCTAGTATTATATTGGAAAATGTCAGGAATAGAGTTAGCCCCAGGGAGTAAGATATTTACAGCAAGATGTAAAAATTTATATGTACTAACAACAAAACATAAAATAACAGCAAAAAATAAGATAAATAGAATAAAGATAGAAAATCCTTTTGAACAAATTATTACAGTAATAGATAATAATGATTACAGTTATAAGGAAATAGATATAGAAGAAGATTTAGAAATAGTAAGTGACAGAATAAGCACATCAAAAAGAATAAAAGGAATAAACTATAATAATTATTTTTCTATCTTTATTCTATTTAACTTATTTTTTGCTGTTATTTTATGTTTTGGAGCTCATTTCTATCAGATTTTCCTCATTAGAAGGGGGCTGAAATTTGGTCTATTTTGCGCCTTTCCCTTTTTCCTTTAAATTATCTTGGGCTTCTAACTTAATATACAATGTTACATATATTAAAAGATGACAATTAAACATTTCTAAAATGAAAATATTAATTTTACGAATTTATACTAATATAAAATATAGATGCAAAAATATTGGTTTATAATTAAATAACTAAGTACCGAACTTTTGAATAAAGTAACGATAAATCAATTATTTAAGAAAAAAGAGATATAAACACTAAAATATTTAATTTAAAAGATCATTTTAATACTCTATTAATATAGATGCTAAAAAATAATGAATTAAAGAAAAGAAATGTCAAAATTGGGTGTCAACAATAGTCACATCTCAACAATCGACACATATCAATTTACTTACTCTCAAGTAATAAGCATTTCAATCACAAATAATCAACATGTTCAACTTACATACCAAATAATCCAGTCAAACAGTAATTATTTCAATCACATGCATCAAATAACTCAAATATATGCATCATGTAAATTGATCACAAAGACATTTGCCGGAACAATTTCCCTTTGACACAATATCACTAGCCGAAATCATTTCCCTTTGGCTTTCACATTAAATCACTTGCGGGAGCCATTTCCCTTTGACATTTATACCACTAGCTAGAACCATTTTCCTTTGGCTTTATTACAAAATATCACCTAGTGGAACAATTTTCTTTCGGCATTTATATCACTAGTCGGAACCTTTTCCCTTCGGCTTTATCACAAAATATCACTTGCAAGAACCATTTTCCTTCGGCATTTATATGACTAGCCATAACCATTTGTCTTCGGCTTTTCTCACAAATTTCACTTGCTAGAACCATTTTTCTTTGGCATTTATATAACTAGCAGGAACTATTTCCCTTCGGCATTTATCACAAAATATCGCTTCCAAAAATCATTCTCTCCGGCATTTATATTGAATGTCTCATCACGGTGTTGAACAATCAATGCATACAAGCAATATCACATCACACGGAGAGACAACAATTCATACAATTCAAGTCCACTTTCATGTATTTATGAAATTCGCCAATCAATCAAATAGGAGCCACAACAAGGCAATTCCCAATTTATCATTATCATCAAGAAGCCTTTTCACTTTCCCCCTTTTTGTTGGTTAACATTAATGAAGTGGAGCACATAACTCTTCACCCCATTCCAGATTAGTCCCCAACACAGAGACAATGAAGAGAAGTAACTGATTCATCCAAATTACAAAGTTTAAGAGATCACTTACCTTAAAGCAATCAACTAATCAATTTGTAGCTTAAGTTTTCCCTTTCTTACTTACTTCCAAAGCCACACAATCTATAACTGTAACACCCCAGATTCAAGAAAGGAAAAAATTTCCAAGTTTTCAAAAGTTGCAGGTGCCACCGAAGGAGGCCACCTACTGACCATAAGTCGACTCATGGCCCGTCAGTCTACTCCACCAATGGGCCAGTTGACTTTTAGTTTCAGAACCCAAATTTCAGCCCTCTAACAGCCAAACAACGACTGATGGGATGGACCATCAGTCGACTCACGACTAGTCAGTTAGCTCCGCCGATGGGCCAGTCCACTTTTAGTTTCAGAACCCAAATTTCTGCCCTCTGATAGCCAAATGATGACTGACAGGATGAACCGTCAGTCGACTTACGGCCCGTCAGTCAGCTCCGTCGATGGGCCAGCCGACTTTTTAGTTAGGGGTAGTTGGGTCTTTTCCTAGTTATTTTAACCTTAAACTACTTTGTTTTGGTAAGTTTTAGCCTATTATTCTAGTGAGATTTTACCCTAAACAATTATTCTCTAGAATTCACCAAGCATAGAACAAAAGAGGAGAAAAAGGTGACTCAAAACCCTTCCAAGAATGCAACAAGTTTTCTTCAATTCCAGCCCCGAAATTGAAAGATTTTTCCGTGAATTTCATCACCAGGTATGTGGGATTTCACTGGTGGATTCCTTTCATCCACTAGGCCCCTAGAATTCAGTCAGATTCTTGATTCTCCATGTCTTTCTTAGACCTAGGGTTTCTAAAACCTTAAGATATTTGTTGTGATTTATCTGTTAGAGTTTTCATAATCATATTATCATGTTTTCGTGGAAACGCTGCTTAGTTCTTTGCATGAAACTCAGAACCCTAGTTGTGTCGATTCTCTTAGTTCATGAATTACACATGCTAGGTCAGTTAAATAGATATACATTCTATTGTTTTGAATGCCATTTATCAGTATATAATTGTTACATTCTCAGATTTGCATGTCAGTATTTTGAGCTATTCAGTATTTCAATCATAATGTGTCATATACATATTCAGTTAGAAGTAGACTTAGCACCGAGTGGACTAGGGTTTAGCGTACCCGTATAGTCTCAAAACTTCGTTCCCCCGTAGGTTTGTAAGTCCCCTCTGTGGGCATCAAATTTAGTGATCACATCAGTCATGCCTTTATAACCTTTGCAAGGTATATTGGGTCCTCTCGATGGGGCGTATACATCGGACTCCACGTTTAGCTCACATGGTTTTATGTCGGTTAATAGTAGCTCCCACAATCAGACTCTAGTGCATTCGATCGGGTTTTTAGTTATACTTCAGTATTTAGTCTCAGCATGATATGTACTTGGTCAATGCATTCAATTCAGTTCTATTTAGTAAATAAATAAGTATTTCCATTATGTTTAGATTGTGTCATTGATCAGTTATGCTTTGTTCAGCTTATATGTTTGTTAAGGTATTATCCTATCATGCATGATTAGTGCCTTCCAAGTACTAACGCATACTCTGCGCTACATCTTTTCATGATGTAGGTACATGTCCTCAGCATTTTGATCACGCGTAGATCGGTTCTCGATCCACATTCATCAACTTCAGTAGTGAGTTCTCATACTTTGAGGACAATAGACATGTTTTCAAATTTAGTATTTTATTTCACTTTCAATTTTGCTAAGGTTAGTAGGGGACATGTCCAAGCATATCTAGTCAGTTAGAGGCTTTTTCTGACATAGTATTAGATTCAACATTAGTTTCGAGTGATTGTTCAGTATCACTAAACTCTTAGTATTTTATATATATTCAGACTAGTATTGGGTATTCCCCATCATTCAGTTATCTCATGATTTAGCTTCTGCATTAGTTATCTTATCGTGGATATATTCAGTTTGGTTATGATATGCCATCTCAGGGTGAGCTTGGGGTCACTCGTGATCCTAGGTCGCGTGTTTACGTTCAAAGGTAGCCTCGAGGCGTGAAAAACATGGTATCAAAGCATTAGGTTCGAGAGTCCTAGGATGTAGAGTCCTTTTCATGGGTGTGAAGTGCACCACATCTAATGAGAGGGAGGCTATGGAGTGTTTTAGGAAAAACTTCAATTTCTTTCTATTCTTATCGTGCGTGAGTATAAATCTATACAATCTCCTTCTAACTCTTGCTCTTTGCTTTTTGGGAAATGCCTCCTAGAAGAGTTAATGCAAGGAATGAGCCAGCAGCTCCAATAGATCCATTGAATAAGGAAGTCATGCATGTCGAGTTCAGGCTGCTTTCCAAGTTCTTACTCAAGCCATAACTACCTATGTCAATTAGTAGGTTGTGGTCGTAACTCTACCACAAACTAACACATCTACAGTAAGAATGCAAGACTTTACTCGGATAAACCCTACAGAGTTTCATGGATCTAAGTTAGAATAAGTACCACAAGAGTTTGTCGACGACATCTAAAAGCTAACAAATATTATGGGCGTCACTCAAGTCGAGAGTGCAGATTTGGCCGCCTATTAGTTGGAGGGAGTGGCCTACACTTGGTACGAAAAGTGGAAGGAATCTTATGGTATTAATGCATGTCTAGAAACTCTCTAAGAACCCTTCTCAGTCACAACTCCAGTTGATGACCCAGTTAAAGCTAGACAGGTATACGAAAATTGACATGTCACAGTCTCTTAGAAAGTCACCTCATCAGATCTTGTAGAGTTTGAAAGGGCAAATTTCGATATCATTCTAGGCATGGATTGGTTACATTCCTATTATGTCTCAGTCGATTGTAGAACTAGGATTGTTCAATTTTAGTTTCCAATGAGCTAGTCTTAGAATGGAAGGGTAGTAGCTCAATGCATGTAGGTCGATTTATCTCTTACCTTAAGACCAGAAAGATGATCTCTAAAGGGTAGTGTAGCACATGTTGAGGAAGAAAGGAAGGAGTTAGCAAAAATGTTCATCGGCTTACTCGCTTAAGACTTGGTCTTACGGACATACTAGATGGTGGTGTGATAATCTAGGATAGATCAGAATCTTCATTGGTAGCGAGGTTAAGGAAAAACAAGATAGTGATCATATACTGCTCTAGTTGGAAGGGCCAGATCATCAACAGAAAGTAGAGGTTTTATCCCAAGGCGGAGATGGTCTCTTATGTGTTCCTAAGGAGATGAGTAGGTGAAACAACATTGATTGAGCCAAATTCGGTTCATGATGCTATGGAAAAAGTTCAGCTCATCAGAAATAGACTTAAGACAGAAGTTCTATGTCGATGTAAGGAGAAGGGACTTAGAGTTTGAGATAGATGATTGGGTTTTCCTGAAAGTATCACCTATGAAGGGGGTAATCAAATTTGATGGACTTGGAGGAGTCAGTCCGTAAAGGGAGCTACTTGGGAAGCTGATTTACTTTTCAAAGACATTTCATCCAATTCTAAGCGTCAACGATCGTTAGTCAATATATAACCCAACCAACTGAGTTGGGGTCGTTCCCATAGAGAGTATCTTTCTTTTGAATTCAAATACGAAAGTATGACGGTGACCTTTTCTGCTGAACAAACACAACACTTAAGAGTTTAACATCGAAATTTTGGGATATTGTTACCAACCCACTTCAACAATTAACGAGGAACAATCAAATAACTAGAGAACACTTGGGGGGATTGACTAACCAGCTGCCACATTCAACTTAATGGGTGTACATCATTACCAACTATGTTAATTCGTCGCGGGTAGAATGGACTATTATTAAGGTAACTTTCTCTCAAACAATTACCTCATTTCTGTTGAGTTCTCTCGAACCTCGACGCTATACATAAGACGTCCAGCCCACTTTCTCATCAAATCCATTCTTTCGATCTAGATACAAAGACTGAATCTTGGGTTTCACTTTCTCAAGCTGAAACCATCATGACACACTACTAAGGATTCCAAGTTACTATGTTGGCTTTGTACTTTTCTCTCGAGCAAGCACAAAACTCTAAACTGTATTACACTAAATATGCAATAATGAAATCAAACCATAGTAATAATTCAGACCCACTTCAAATTAACACCAAAATTAACTAATTGATAACACTCATTTAGTCAAATGAAATAATTGGTCACATTGTCAAACCCCCAAGGTTAGGGTTTTAGCCAATCATAGTAAAAAGATGAAATTCAATACCTACCACGTTTTTCATAGCTAGGTAAACAAAATTCAAGAGTTAAAATTTACTAAAATCTTCTCTATTACAAAACCCAAAAGAAAAACCTTGCTAAAAATTACTTCAAATCCACAATGGTAGTGTTTTTGCTCTCTATCTTATGTTCCTCACGTTTTCTGAATATTTTCTCACTCTTTCAAAAATCAATTTATACAAGTCTGATGTATGGCTTTTTTGGGAACAATCGGCAAGGTAAGTCGGGCTTCACCGACCGTTGGGCAACTCGCCGATTGTCCTTCGTCTCACCATCATTCTTCACATCTTCTTAGTCTAATCACTGTAATTTTAGGCGAGCCAGATTGGGATCGCCATTTCATTCTGTGATGCACCTTTTTCCCTTTATCTCGCCCATCAGTATCTAGATTTTTATCAGTACTTTTGGCGACGAGGTCATCCTTTGCCGATGTGATCGGCGACACGCCGAATGGAACAACTGCTCGCCAAAATTACTCCTAATCTAGTCTCAGAGTTCTGTAAATTTAGGCGATAGAGGAGCAACATGGCGATCCACCGAGTGGTCTCGACGGTCATCAGGCTTGATTTTCTTTCTCTTTTTCAGCTTGTGTTGTCCTTGTTGCTCATTTATGTCCTAACTTTGTTCCTCAACCCATATGTGTGAAAATCAAGGGTTTTACATTAGTTATTGACATAAATTGAGCATTTGAGGACACTAATTCTATACAAACAAGGCCCTAAATAAGTCCAAATCTTGGACTCATCAACACCCCCTAAAAAGATTAAACTCTTATTCTCACAACCTATAATAACCCTATTACAAGAAGAGCCAAAGCAATACCTCTATTGTCCACTATATTAACAAACTATAATTAATATAGCTTTCAATCGCACACCACACAATTAACTTTAACTATATTCATCTGTTAATTTACAACAAACTGAATGTGTTCATTTATAGATTAGAAAAAGATCGTACAAGTTTACCACATCACAAGTATTTCCTAACAAACAGCCAAAAGATGCACTTGATAACTCTATCAGTCCCCTTGAGGTGTGTGTTGAAAGATTTAGTTCTTCAAAGACAAAGTATACCTTTTTGTTTGCTTTTAATCGCTTAACGAGGTTGTTTCATGTCAATGAAGATATATTATCCCCTGAACAAAACAACCTAGTGTTCCCTGATTGGTTGAGTACACTTGTCTTGTTGCTTGCGCTCACCAACCACGTCAAAAGTGACAACTTTTACAGTTGTTCCCCAATTAACTTCAGATACCTGATCAACTATGGGACCAGAATACATGTTTGTGAGAATCATAAAATTTTTCACCGCCTCTGCCCATAAATTCTTTGCAGGATTAGAATCAATTAGCATAGTCCTTGCAATATCCACTGGAGTTTTATTCTTCCTCTGAACTACCCCATTTTGCTAAGGGCTAATGGTAGCTGATCCCATTAATTTTGCAATCCAACTTTGTTTGAACCCTTTTTGCAAAATTGATCAAGACTCTAGTTGTTTCATCTTTGCTCCTAAAAAATATGGTCCATGTGAATCTTGAGTACTTATGAACTATCACTAGAATGTACCATTTTCTACCTCTACCCTAAATCATTACATGTCCGCACCGATCCATATGAAGAAGTTCCAGCGGCCTGGTTGTGCTTACACCTTTCTTCTGTTTAAACGAGGACCTTGTTTGTTTCTCTTTGACACATGCATCACAAATCCTGTTATCTGCAAGTTTCAGTTTAGGTAGACCATGAAGCAGGTCCCCTAACACAAGTTTGTTTAGAAGTGAGGCACTCACATGGCCTAGACTTCTATGCCATAGATCAGCATTGTCACTTTGAGCATTGAGAAACGCAAGATTTTCTTCTTGTATCGAGTCCAAATCAGCTACATACATGTTCTTGAGTCTTTTAGCTTTCAATATCATCTCATGAGAGGTTAAATTTGTGACAATACATTCACTAGACATGCATCTAACATCATTTTCCTTGTCGCAGATCTACGATACACTGAGAAAATTATACTTCAACCTATTCTCATAGTACACATCATCTAAATATAGAATGTTCCACAGATCTTCCAATTTTTTGAATACCAAGAATGTAACCCTTCTTGATGTGCCTCAAGAGAGAGGACATTGTGCATTTCTCAAGTCATATGCTTGGAACATCTAATATCCATAAACCAATTGTTCCTCTCTTTTGCATATGAAGAATCACTTATTAGATTTAGGAACCCACTTGAGATGGAGTTCCCAAAAACTAGACAAAGTCTTGATAAGAGACTCCCTGGTCCATGGAGGCAGTTTCTTTTGTTTAACTTGTCACAAGGACCAGGTTCTTTTATCCTTCATCCGTTTAGTTTAGAAAACTTTTCTAGGCTTTCATTCACTTTCTTTAAGGATTCACAATCTTTTTTCAGATGACCATTTCTATCACTTTGAGTACACAACAAGTTATTAAAAACAGAGACATACTTGATGTGAGGGTTGTAAGGCGGATATATCTTCTGACATCCTAGACCTTTTCCATTGTTGTATTTCTGATTAGTCAAATTCACCAGAATCTTTGTAGAGTTAGCCCATTTCAAGGAATTTTTTTAATTCAGCCTTAGCTTGACTAAGATCCACTTCTAACTGATTATTTCTTTCTAGTGTAGAACCTAGTTTAGTCTAAGAATTTTTTAAGTTCTCTTCCTATTCCAACTCAAAACTACTAAGCTTCTTCTTTCTATTTAGAGTGGTTTCAGGTTTTTCCTTGATTTGCAAATTTTTAGCCTTCAAAACCATTATTCGATCATTTATTTAAGACATTTATGATATTAAGGCGGTCTTTCCATGTTGGCAAAAATTTAGATTCTCATTCAGAGCTTTCTTTTCAACAGTTATTTCATCTATAGAATCAATCAGAACAACAACGAGCTTTCTTAACCTTTTGATGGAGTAAGTATTTATGTTACTTTTGAGGTCAAGAAAGGGTACCTCTTCCTTGATGTCTTCATCATCTATTTTTTCCATTCAGTAGAAGAGAGGCTCGAAAATGTCTTTATCGTCTTTGACCACCATCATGGAATCATCTTCAGGGTGTTCTAATTCCTCTAAGTCCTTGGAGGAGTTTCCCCATACAGTAAGAGCTTTCTTTCCCATTGATATACCGTGATTTTACGGTATTTTTGATGCGTTTCAATTAGAGTTCGTGTGTGTCTTGCAATGTTTTTTATTAGAACTGATTTTTTGTGTATAATGTTTGCAGGAAATAGGCTTTGATGTGGTTGATGAAAAAACGAGTTGAAAAGTGCAAAAGTGATCACCCAAGGAGCCACCCATAGACTGTGGATGGGTAGTCGTATGCCTTAGACGGGAAGATGAGTTCCAGTAACTCAAACCATGGAGTGCCAGGATGGACCGTAGTCTAATCCACGGACCGTCTGTGAGGCATCGTAGGTAGAGCATCAGGGAAATCTGACTAGTATGGAACCACGGAGCAAGATGACGGACGATAGGTCGACCCACGATCCGTTCTGCATGTCCGTCATTGATAATCTGAGAATTGAAGGTTCCAGTACCTGATGAAAGTTTCTATATGTTGAGCCACGATGGGGATCTATGGACCGTAGGTCGAAGCGTCGTTTGAAACCGCGTCCTGCCAGTTATTTCCTTATTTTGTTTCCTATTTTATTTAGGATTTATTTTCTATAAATAGGAGTTATAAACCTAGTTTTAGGGGGGTAGAAATTATTGTAAACTCTTAGTTTTGGTGTTTTGGGAATTAACTTGCAAACTTTAGCAATTTGATTTCTGGATTTTGTTTAATACAATTTTCACTTTGAATTTCAATTGAAGATTTCGAGTTTCATCTATTCTACTTGTAAGTTCATGAATTCATCTTATCTAATTATGAATTGTGAATCTTCAAGCATGAGTAGCTAAATCCACAACTAGGGTTGTGGGAACCATGAACAATTAATAAAGTATGAATAATAATTAAGTAATTTTTGAATGCATGTATTGTTAATTCTTTTGCTTAGAAGTCTTTTTAACGGTGTGCAACGTTAGAACTCACATCATTGCCACTTGCCGGACCAAAAAGGTAGTTATTGAGAAAAGAATTAACAACAGAGATTTAGTGGATGCTATCTACTAGTCTAATGTCAATTGGAGCGAGGGTGAAACCTAATCCACACATTGATGTGAGGTCTAATCTGGGGTAAATGTAAGTGTTAGTAAAGCATACACCCGTAGCTGGACCAAGGTGCGAGGTGAAATTCCTTACTTGGAGGACCAATCACTTAGGGATACCTAACTTACCAACTTTGCATGTAAAACACTAGGAAAACATTACTAATATTAGGATTACTACGTTAAGAGCTTGTGGGGAACACATATACCCTAGTTTCTCTCTCATATTGATAACTCAAAGTTTGAATGTTGCTTACTTGTTACTTAATCAACAATCTGTTACTTGCTTACAACCCCCCCCCCCCCCTTTATTTACTTGTCTCAGAAATAGTTTGACTAAACGAATATAATAGTGAGTTAAGTTTAAGTCTTAACCATATTCCTTGTGGGATCAAACCCAACCTACAAATTGGGTCCTTTATTTGACAACGATCGCTTATACTTCTTTAGGGAGGTGTAGTTTGAGCGTATCAAATTTTGGCGCCGCTGCCAAGGAATACAACTTTTAGATTAAGTTTAACTATATTATTGAACTCTAGTCGAGTATTTCATGATTTTACGTTTTCTTTTGTTTTTGTTTTCTACATGTTTCTACTGTAGTGTATTCCAAGTACATGGAGTCGAGGCATACCACTGACCCCTAGGATCCAGAGTTGAGCAAAACTTTTAGAAAAATGAATATTCAAGGGGTCCAAAACAACCCAATCGGAGAGAATCTAGGTGATGGAGTTGAATTGCATCTTCATGGGGTTATTAATGTGCACGCTCAGGTTCATGTGGTAATCTAATCGTAGATCCAGAAAGGGTGCAGAATTTGCCAGCACCAAGGTTGCGTGATAGCTACAGGGTTGACTTCAATATAGTTGAATCAGAAGGGCCCATTATTCTTCCTCATATACCTCCAGGGCATACATTTATGGTAACCAGTAGTCTGATGCAAATGTTTATAACATGAGGGTTGTTTTCTGTTCTACCATCGGAACATCCACATGGTCACATGGCTAAATTGAGATGTGTCTGCAAGAGTTGTGTGGGACGACCGAAATTGTATATGGATGTCATAGGCTTGAGATTCTTCCGGTGATGTTGCGGTGTGGTTTGCTGAGCTTCCATATAATTCAATTCATACATGGGACCATTTGCATAGGGTGTTCATGGCGAAGTATTTCTTAGTGTCCAACAAGTTAAATCAAAAGGATAAACTAAATAATTTTGTAGCACTACCTGGAGAGTTTGTGAGCAGTTCATAGGATAGGTTCACTGCGTTCATCAGAAGTGTTCTAAATCACATCATAGATGATGAGTCATTGAAGAAGTATTTCTACAGAGGGCAGGATGATAATGGAAAGGTTGTGCTAGATACTATTGCTGGAGGATCATATGGTGAGTGCACTTTTGAGGAGATTGCTAAAAAACTGGAGAAGATTTCTTGGAACATTAAGGCATGGAGCATAAGAAAAGCTAATACTTGAAGAAGCACGCTCGTTGTTCAAGCTACACCAAATCAATCCAATGATGACATCCGTGAGGAGATGGCTCAAATGAGGACAAAACTGGGTTTGGTATTGAAGCATGTGAGTGGAAATGCAGAAAAGGTGAATATCGTAAACTACCTAACTAGAACTCCACCACCACCAGTTGAGGAATCTTACTATGAGTAGGATACATATTTGGTAAATGATCAGACGGTGGGTTTTCGAGCCAACGCCCAAGGTTCCAACTGGGATAATTGGCGCCAAGGACAAGGAAACAAAGGTCAGAACTATGGAAACTACAATCGAGAGGGAAACTATGTCCGGTATGGGAACTACAATTGTGATAACAAGTACAACCGAAACAACTATGACAACATAAATGAGAGAATTGGGCCCTATGTTCCACCTGGGAATAGGGAATCTGGCAATAGAGAGGTTGGGGGTAGTATGTCACACATTTAGGATATGATGCAAAAGATGATGAAGAGGTTTGATGCAACTGATGAGAGTGTGAAAGAGATGTGAAATGACTTGTCTGGAATCAGTCAAAAAATTGATGCCCATGCAGTGTTGATCAAGCAACTTGAGCAGCAATTTGTCAGTTGTCCATTACTGTGAACCCACGTCAGCCTGACACACTTCATAGCAACACCATCCAGAATCGAAAGATGATGGGCATTGTATGACAGTCACTACTCGAGGAGATAAACAGACCATTATCCCCCTATGTTGTCTAAGGTTGATATTGTGATAGAAAAAGATGCAAATGAGGTTGAGGTTACTGAAGAGTTGGAAAATTCTACAGAGAAGGAAGCGGAGGTGACCCAAAAAGTTGTTCACATGCCTAGACCTCCACCTCCATTCCCACAGAGATTGGTGAAGAAGACCGAAGAAGGAAAATACCTCAGGTTCATAACTATGTTGAAACAGCTTTCCATCAATGTTCCATTGATAGAAGCTTTGGAGCAAATGCCTGGGTATGCAAAATTTATGAAAGATTTGGTGACCAAGAAGAGGGCAGTCACATTTGAGAATGATGACAGGTTGCAACATTGTAGTGCTATTGCTACTAGGTCACTTGTCCAAAAGAAAGAAGATCCTGGAGCTTTCACTATTCCTTGTACCATCGAGATTTTGCACTTTGCGAAAGCTTTGTGTGATTTGGGTGCTAGCATCAACTTGATGACGTTATCCATTTATAAGAAGTTCGGTTTGGGGGCTCCAAAACCGACTGTGATGCATCTACTCATTGCCGACTGAACTGTGAAGAAGCCCATTGGTGTTCTCCAAGATGTCCTTGTGAATGTGGAGTCATTCATTTTTCCAGCAGATTTTGTGATACTTGATTTTGAGGTTCCCAACATCTTAGGGAGACGATTCATTGCAATTGGGCGTGCCTTAGTCGACATGGAGTGAGGGTAAATAAAGTTCGGACTAAATAATGAGGAGGTAACTTTTAATATTTGTAGGTCTGTGAAGAAGGAAAGCGATCTTAAGTCGGTATCAGTGGTAAATCATACAACGGAGCGAAGTTCTGATGTGTCTATTGAAGAGAGGTTGGGTGTTGATGCACTAACAGCCGTAATGATGAATTTTGATAGTGATGGTATTGACGACTATGATGAATTAGTTGTCGCACTTGATATGTTCCAATTCCGTTCCAAACCAAAAAGATTGGATTTAGATATGAAGAATCATGACTCAAATGCTCTTTTTTCCCTAATTCATTTTGTTTGAGAAGCTGTGATAGGAAATAAATCGATATGTATCTGATAAAGTCTACATTGTACGTAGCCATCTCATTTAAGGTATGTGTTCTTGGGGAAAGATGGCAGTTTACTGGTAATCATTATTGTTGATTTGAGTGGGGAAGAACTAGAGGCATTGGTTTCTGTGTTGAAAAGGTTCAAACGGGCTATTGGATAAACTATTGCGGATATTATTGGGATTCCTCCTTGCATTTGTTCTCATAAATTCCAACTCATGCCAGACAGAAAGCCAAGTATTGAGCACCAAAGGAGACTTAATCCACCTATGTAAGAGGTAGTAAAAAAGGAAATCATCAAATGGATTGATGTTGGAGTCATTTACCCCATTGTAGATTGTAGTTGGAATTGTCATGTTAAGTGTGTACCTAAGAAAGGTGGGATAACTCTGGTTCCTAATGCAAAAAATGAGTTGGTCCCAATGAGGCTAGTGACTGGATGGAGAGTATGCATGGACTACCAGAAGCTAAATGCCTGGACATAAAAAAATTACTTCCCGATGTCGTTCATAGACTAGATGATGGATCTTCTTGCTGGTAAGGGTTGGTCATGCTTTCTTGATGGGTATTTAGGCTATAATCAAATCTCAATAGCTCTAGAAGTTCAAGAGGAAATCACCTTCACATGTCCATATGGGACTTTCACCTTCAAAAGGATGCCATTTGGGTTATGTAATGCTCCTGCTACTTTCCAGAGGTGTATGATGTCGATATTTCTAGATATGGTGGAGGACACTGTTGAGGTATATATGGATGATTTCTGTGTGGTAGGTGACTCATTTGATGGTTGTCGGATGCATCTGGCAGAGGTAATGAAACGATGTGAAGAGTGCAATCTTGTGCTCAATTGGGAAAAGTGCCACTTCATGGTGAAAGAGGGTATAGTTATGGGTCATCGCATTTCTGAGAAAGGTAATGAGGTTGATAGAGCCAAAGTTGAGGTAATAGAAAAGCTTCCACCACCTATCTCTGTTAAAGGTGTTAGAAGTTTTCTTAGGCCTGCTGGTTTTTACCGGAGGTTTATCAAAGATTTCTCTAAAATTGCACACCCATTGTGCAAACTACTCAAAAGGAGTGTAGGTTTGATTTTGATGATGTTTGTTTGAGATCGTTTGGAGTGTTGAAAGCAAGGTTAATATCAACACCTATCATTATTCACCGGATTTGGGGTAACTGTTTGAAGTGATATGTGATGTGAGTGTGGTGGCGCTTGGTGTGGTATTGGGACAGAGGCGAGAGAAGAATATTCATCCGATTTAGTATGCCAATAGAGATTTAAATGTGGCTAGAAAGAACTATATTGTGACTGATTAGGAACTCCTTGCTGTGGTTTTCGCATTTGAGAAATTTTGATCCTACTTGCTTCGTATAAAGGTCATAGTGCATACTGATCATTCTGCATTGATGTATGTGATGGCTAAAAACGATGCAAAACCGAGGTTGATTAGATGGGTATTGTTTCTGCAAGAGTTCAATTTCGAGGTGAAGGATAGAAAGGGGATAGAAAATCAGGTTGCCGACCATTTGTCCAGATTAGAGGAGGAAGTTATGCTCAAGTTAGGAGATGGAGCTGAGATTAATGATGCATTCCCAGACAAATAGGTTTTGGCTGCTTCTAATGATCTTATCTCTTGGTTCACAGATTTTACTAATTACTTGTCAAGCGATTTGGTTCCATCGGATTTGTCATTTCACCAAAGCAAAAAGTTTATGTTTGATTTGAAGAACTTCTTTTGGGATAAGCCTTACTTGTTTCATATTTGTAGTGATGGGATTATTCATCGCTGTGTGCCCGAGGTTGAGATCATGAGTATACTAGAGTCTTGTTGGTGAGCACCATAGTGGCATTCAAACTGCTCATAAAATCTTGCAGTGTGGGTATTATTGGCCTACCATCTACCAAGATGCTCATGATTTCGCCAAATCTTGTGACCGTTGCCAAAGAGAAGGAGGAATATCAAAGAAGCAAGAGCTACCTATGAATCTAATATTGGTGATTGATTTATTTGATGTTTAGGGCCTTGACTTCATGGGTCCATTTGTAATTTCACATGGGATGAAGTATATTCTTATTGCGGTTGAATATGTATCGAAATGGGTGGAAGCAATTGCGCTTTCAAACAATGTGGTAAAAAGTGTCACCGCATTCCTGAAAAAGAGTATCTTCTCCAGATTTGGTATACCTAGGGGGATTATTAGCGATGGAGGTTCTCACTTTTGTAATAAGTTGTTCCAGGCGTTGCTAGAGAAATATGGAGTTCGTCACAATGTTGCTACTCATTACCATCGGCAGTCAAGTGGGCAAGTTGAGGTGTCCAACATAGAGATAAAACAAATCCTTGCAAAAAGTGTGAATGCCAACAGAACAGATTGGTCAAGAAGGCTTGATGATGATCTAAGGGCCTAGGGCACCGCATTCAAGACTCCTATAGGTATGTAACCTACAAACTTGTATATGGGAAGTAATGCCATTTGCCGATAGAGCTAGAGCATAAGGCAATGTGGGCGCTAAAGAAGTTTAATTTGGATTGGGGTGCCGCATCGAGTAAAAGATTGAATGACATGAATGAGCTTGATGAGTTTCTGCTAAAAGCATATGAAAGTTCAGTCTTATACAAGGAGAAGATGAAGAAGTATCATGATCAAACGTTTCAAAAGCGTGAATTTGTTGTGGGTGATCTGGTGCTTTTATTCAGCTGAAGGTTGCGCTTGTTTCCTGGCAAGTTCAAGTCCAAGTGGACCGGGCCATTCAGAGTCACACAAGTATTTTCACATGAAGCGGTTGAGCTTGAGAACAAGGAGGGAACGAGGTTCAAAGTGAACGGGCAGAGGATCAAGGTCTACATGGGGAAATCAGAGTGTGCAAGAAGTGATTGAGGCCTATTATCTTGATGAAGTCTGAGTAAGCAAGGTGTCTGCGTTGTGCCGCGACATTAAATCAAGTGCTTCTTGGGAGGAAACCCAAGATTTACAATCTAGCTAATTATAGGTCTTTCTTTTTTATTTATGTAGCTCTTTAGATAGGTGTGTATTTTTATGTTCTAGTGTTGGCTAGATATAGAAAAGGGCTCGTGTCTAAAAACTGTCCAGAAAATATAAAAAGAATGTCCTAATGATTGCTATGTGCACAGAGACGAAAGCAAAATTTGTAGAAAGTAGTTGTGCAGTGGTCTACGGACCCCATCGACAATTCGTTAGTCAATCCACGGACCGTGAATGGCATTCGTAGATCCCAGGTAATTTTTCTAAATTTTCTAAGTGTTAGAGTGACCTACGGACTGGACCCACGGTTCGTACGTCAACCCACGGACCGTCGACGGGGACTCGTGGGTCCAACCTAAGGTTTTTGCCTGACCCAACCCAGACCCCTTCTAATACAACCCCTCATTTTTTAAACACTTCGTACGTCCACATTCTTCCCCGCAACTGTTTTTAACCTTCCAAATCCCCACAATCAGCCATTCATAACCCCCATATCACTCCCTAAATCAATCCCACAAATCCCACTCCTCTCTCCCAAACCATTCAAATTTTATCCACTGTTCTTCCCGATCACTGTCACTGTCCAGATTCGGTGTCAATTTCTAGAAAAGAGGTTCAAGGAATTATTGCACTAACACACTCACCCACTTCAATTACTTGTAAGGTAAATGATTTCACCCTAACGTTGAGTTCGATGTTCATTGTTTAAACCATGAAATCACGAAGTTGAAACTTGACCTTTTGTTATTAATCTCTTATTTGAATGTTGAATTCAAGTTAGAAACACCCTTGGAATGATAGTATGTGAGTGTGTTATAATTAAAACCACATAAATTGGTTAATAGGTCTAAATTGGAAGTTTTGACTTAGGGTTGTTCAATGGTTTTGTGTACATGTGAATAAAATTGAATGATCACAGCCCTAAGAATGATGAACTACCAAAATATATGTTGAAATTCATGTGTATGCCTAGTTTGATTGTGTGTTTGTTGAAATATGGAATTAAGTGTGAGTTCAAAATTTGAAACCTAAAACAGAACTGACCCACGATGTCAACCCACAAACCGTAGGTCAAGGTCCATGGACTAGTGGCACACACAAAATTCCTTTAAGTGTAGAACCACGGTGTGGACTACGGTCCGTCATTCCATCGATAGACCATTCTTCACATCCATGGTTCCCACTTTAGGTACTCTAACCTACGAAAGGGACCCATGGGCCATCGTCCTATCGACAGACCGTAGGTACCCATCGTGGGTCATAGGTTCAGCTATTGCTTGAAATTTTTTAGAATTTTCATCTAGGTCCGAATCTTGTTCTAAAATTCTTCAATGTGTTTTATTGCCTTGTTTTGGTACTAACAACTCCTCCACATGTACCATGGCTCCGAAACAACCTCCTACCTACGCACGAGGTTGCAAGTCAAAATTAGTCACCCCCTCTCGACGCCTGTTGGATGAAGACACCGATCAGGAGTATCTTCCACCTACCACCAGAGGTTACCCTACTGTATAACGGACCACTAGGAGGTACCAGAGTCTGCCCCTGCGGTACTTGGAGATGAGGTGGTGATGACTGCCCTATTTGGTGAGACTATGCCGCCACTAGACTCGCCCCGTAATGCTAGGAAGCGCCCACACTCCGACCATACTTTTGATACTAAGGAGGCTCGATGATTGAGGAAGAAGGAGCGCCAGTAGTTTGAGAAGGCCCAGAGGAAGTCTATACTTGATGAGGAGAGGAGACAACAGCGGGCCTGCGAGGTGGATGTTGGCCCATCTAGTAGTTTGAGCACTACTGATGGTGCTACGTTAGTTGATGAGGGCGGTACTAATGGCGTTCCTAGTGTTGATTCAGCGGGCTCCGGGAAACAGGACCTACCCGCTTCTTGAGAAGTCTTCGGTGCATATGCGCCACAGGTTTGCTTCACCCTATGTTTTCATTTTGATTTTTGTGCATTGAGGGCAATTGCACATTATTTTTTTTTGGGTGGGGTAAATGGATTGTGACTGATAGGGTGAATCTGAGTAATCCAACTCACAATCCTCTGTTGGGGTTTTCTTGCCTCTGTTCTTTTCCCTAGGAGACTTTTTTACTTTCTGTTGAACCGACATGTTTAGGATTATACGTGTAGAAGTAAGTAGAAGAATGAAAGCATGATGGCATTAAAAACAATGAAGATTGATACCCGTCCAAAAAAGTTTGAAATGTGCTAGATCTTTAGGCTTGATGAGTTGAACGTGTTGGATCTAAATATGGCATGATAAGGAACTGATTTGACCTCATGACTTAAGCTAAAACTTGAACCGAGTAATCAAATAATCTGATAATGAAACAATGTCCCAAGTGTGTGTGAGAAAAGTTTGAATGTTCATACAGTATGTGGGAATCCAAAACTTACCCCGTTGGTCCTACTAAGATAATCTAGGCTAGAAGTTGGGAAATGATTATAGGCCCTTCTTTAAATAAGTCCAATCAAGCCTAAAAAATTCAACAAAAAGAAATAAATGTTCCATTTGACCAAAATGTTTGAGCCTAATGCAGACCACTTCTTTCAATACACCTAACTCACCTTCCCTAAAATAATGGTCTTCGCCCCGATCCCTCCTTGGACATGTGCACCTTAACTTAGGCCAAAATGCTACGTTAAGGGTGGCTAATTAAAAAATTTACCTTGATCTTGGCCCTGGTCCAACATCAGATATTGTGCACCTCAACTCATGAAAAATACATAAGTTGAGGGTGCCTATGAAAGAGGAAACCGAAAGAAATGGGTATGAAAAGAGTTTGTGTAAAAGAAAGAAAGAGAGAAAAAAAATAGAAGAAGATGTGACTTTGTACAAAAAAAGCAAAAAGATGAATGACAGAAGTCTTGAGAGAAACAAAGAAAAATAAATTGAATGAAAAATAAGAATGTGAAAAATAGGAGTTATAAAGTCAAAAGTCACATTTGTGCAAAAGAGAGTTAAGGGAAAGAACAGAAAAGTTTAAGATGTCAAGAATTGGTTGAGCAAACATGTAAAAAGCTAGTGTAATGTCAAGGAGGGCAGAAAGTCACTAAAAAGTACCCAAATATACCCTACCTGACCCTAAGCCTACGTTACAAGCTAAGAAAGTCCTATAGTGATCCTAGTGACTAGTTTGGAGAGTCTAAGCAGTGAAAATAAGGGCAACCATATGGTATTGAGCACTAACTGTACTTGAAATCACTTTTGAGCATCAGTGTTGACTAAAGCCTAAAACTTGAAATTCACATATATTGTGTGTGAAAAAGGATTTCCTTTGAAGTGAGGGCACTAGTTACATTGTTGTAGAATTGATACTTTGGTGACTGTGAAAGGTGTATGTTCTGATGTCTTTTGGTCAATCTATGTCATATTTTGATCTGTATGAGTTAGCTTGTTGAGTCTAGATGAAAAGATTTCACTAATGCGATGGAACTGATTGAAAAAGGCATGTGATTGCTTGAGTTTGTATGTCTACTTCTACATAAGAGTCGTTTAGTGTTTAGTGTATCGCTTAAAGCCAAACAACAAGTTTAAGTTGAGGGTGTTGATATACCATGAGTATACGATATTTTTGATGCGTTTCACTTAGAGTTTGTGTGTGTCTTGGGTTATTTTGGATTAGAACTGATGTTTTGTATATAATGTTTGCAGGAAATAGGCTTGGATGCGGTTGATGTAGATGCGAGCTGAAAAGCGCAGAAATGACCACCCATAGACCATTGGTCCAACCACGGGTCGTGGATGGGCAGTCGTAGGTATTGGCCTGGAAGATGAGTTCCAGTAACTCAAACCACAGAGTTCCAGGATAGACAGTAGTCCAGTCCACGAACCATGGGTGAGGCATCGTAGGTAGAGCATCAGGGAAGTTTGACAAGTGTGGAACCACAGAGCAACATGGCGGATTGTAGGTTGACCCACGGTCCATCCTACACGTTCATCATTAATGAGGGTGTAAACTAAGCCATACATGCTTCAAAGTCTTTTTAACGGTGTGCAATGTTAGAGCTTGCCTCGTTGCTACTTGTCGGACAAATGAGGTAGTTAATTAGAAAAGAATTAACAACAGAGATTTAATGGATGCTATCTAATAGTCTAATGTCAATTACACTGAGGGTGTAAACTAAGCCATACATTGATGTGATGTCTAATCAGGGGTAAAGGTAAGGGTTAGTAAAGCATACACCCGTAGCCAGACCAAGGTGCGAAGTGAAAATACCTACTTGGAGGACCAATCACTTAGGGATACCTAACTTACCAACTTTGTATGTAAAACAGTAGGAAATGATTACTATTATTAGGATTACTGCATTAAGAGCTTATGGGGAACATATATACCCTAGTTTCTCTCTCATATTGATAACTCAAAGTTTGAATCTTGCTTACTTGTTACTTAATGAACAATTTGTTACTTGGTTACAACCCCCCCCCCCCCCCATTTATTTACTTATCTCAGAAATAGTTTGACTAAATGGATATAATAGTGAGTTAAGTTTATGTCTGGACCATATTCCTCGTGGGATCGACCCCAACCTACAAGTTGGGTTCTTTATTTGACAACGATCACTTATACTTCATTAGGGAGGTGTAATTTGAGTGTATCAGCCACCTGATCAACAATTGCTTTTCTTCTAGTATTGTCAGAATCCTGGTCCCTATGCTTCTCGCTTTCTCCTCCAGTCTTGGCATACTCTTTGCATTCCATCTTGTGCGTTGGACAATCTCTCATGAAGTGTCCATGCCTTCAGCACTTGTGACATAGATCACTGACATTTGATGATCGACTAGAGTTTCCCTTCCTTAGAAATACTCTATGGTTTTTGACTATTTTCTGAAATCTTCTAGTCAGATAGGCCATCTCCTCATCATTTTCTGACAGGTTACTTGGTGATGCTTTTAGTGCCAATAACTTTTCTATTCATCCATCTTTTTTAGAATTTTCTTTCTACTTGTTTAGTTCATATGTTTGAAGGTTCCCAATTAGATCCTCTATGGTAAGAGTCTTCAGGTCGCTAGCTTCAGTGATTACATTTACTTTGCTTTCCCGTGATTTGGGAAGGACTCGAAGAATCTTTCGAGCCTGCTTACTTGGACGAATAGGTTCACCAAGACATCAGAGCTCATTGGTGATGGAAGTGAATCTGGTGTGCATCTCATAAATGAACTCTCCTTCTTTCATGTTGAAGTTCTCATATTGAGTAGTGAGCATGTCAACCTTTGATTCCTTCACTTGGATGTTTCCTTCTTGGGCTATTTTCAGATAGTCCTAGATATCCTTAGTTGTTTCACATGCTAAGATCGTGTTGTATATATCAACACTAATTCCACAAATAAGTAGCTTCTTGGCCTTATAGTTCTTCTCTATCTTCTTTCTGTCAAGTTCATCGTATTATCTTATGGTCTTAGGAACCACTCGAGTTAACTCTTCTTCTTTGACATCCTTAGTGAGAACATGAGGGTCATCGAGAATTATGTCCCGTCCTTCACTGCTTTCTGCCATAATATAGCCATGCATTCTAGACTTCAACCACCTATAGTATTGTCTGTTAACACAAGGGGGACGAGTTGTAGACTGTCCTTCATCTAAGCTTGGTGGGGCTACCATCTTTGCAGGATCCTTTCTTGATGTTAATCAGATAGAAAGTTCTTTTCTGATATCAATTGAAGCCATCTGCCAGCCCACTGTGTCCTAAGGGACCTGGTTGATAATACACTAGTAATGCAATAAAAGAGACTAAACTATAAAGTAAATACATTAGGGAGTTTTATGTGGAAACCTCGTTACTTCAGGGAGAAAAACAATGACCTGTCACACAAGGTTTTTCAACTATTTTCGCTTTTTTCAAGAAACAAGTGAATACTAAAAGGATTTATCTAAACTAAGTGGATCCACTAAGATCTGCCCAAAGGCACAAAGGATTTATCTAAAAGTTATGATCTTGTATCCATGTGGGAAAGACATAGTTTATGGGGGCTATGAGTTGTCTTGACTCTCCCCCATATTGCTACTCAATACTACTCCCAATAATATTTACTATTTCTCAATGTAGAAAAATATTATTCTTTTTCTAGTTTGAGATAATTGCTCAAGCTACCTCTTAAAAGAGGTAACTGCTTTGGACTGTCGCTGAAACTCATTGTTAATTTCAAAACAAGATTTCTCTTTGAATAATGTAAAAATACATTCTAGGTTGAGATAATTACTCGAAAAGGGCATCTTTAAGAGGTTACTGCTTTGTACTTAATCTTTCTGAAAACAATTTTAACTTTTCTCAAAAAAGGTCTACTTTTCTTCTTCATGTAAAAACGAAACATTTGGGAAATACTTAGTTCCCTTATACTCTTTCTCAAACTACTCTTTACCTCCTCAAGACTTAGTTTAGACAATAATATTTTGTTTAAAAGATTCTTGTAACAACATGTTCCCTTTGATATGGAAAAGACAATGGGGAAAGAATTTGGGCCAGAAAACATCTCAGTAGTAACTTCAAAATTTCTCGCCTAGGCCAGACTTGGATGAAATCTGAGTCAGGTGAGGTCTAGGGAAATCCGGTAATGGATGGGGGATTTAATTATGAGTTTTATCACGTGAGTGGATAGACAAGATGTTAAGGAGCCTGTATGGCTTTACAGAATCAAATTCGGGTAAGTAGAACTCTCGAAACTGATCTTGGCGTGAAGGGGTAGTTTTAGAATGTCAAGTTTTGAAGGAGTGTTACTAAATGGGCGCTTGGAACTCAAATTTTGAGTTTTTGTCTCCGTACAAGCCACCGGGGCGGGGTTAATTCCACCATGGCGGGGTCGCTGTGGAAGGATAGGGCCAGCTGTGGCTAGCCAGTCGCGACTTAAACTGGGGAAAAACCCCAAAAACGTTATTTTCTGCAAAAACCTCATTCTTAAGAGCTAAGGGACGACCTAGGGCAATTTCTCATCAAATTTCCACAAATTCTCGCGCTAAAAGTAAGTTAATTACTCCCCTAATCCGTATTTCAATTCTTAGAACTTAAAACCCTTGTTAATTATCATTGGGGGAGGGTTTTGGCTTGACGTTGGTGGTGGGAAAAGCACTAGTTGAGCATTATGATCATAGGTTTGGCCTTGGGTTGATATTTTGTTATAATCTGGGTAAATTAGGCCTTTTTTATTGATCATTGCATTGATTAATTGTTTTAGACCAAGAACAAGTTGCAAGACTCCGAAGAGAAGGCTCAAGAGTCTTAGCAGTATTCAGGCTTGGTTTCGAGGTAGGTGATTATTCGACTTCCTGTTGTGTTATATATGCCTATTAATTTCTCCATTGTATGCATGCATGTATGTAAATAGGGAAACATGAATAGAATCTAAGGAAATGATTAAGTATGAACAACTACATGTCATGAACTTGTTACTTGACTGTGTGACTATGTGCACTATTCATTATAGGTCTGATTGTGACTGTGGTTGTGTTGACTAGATTGAGTGTCATGTTCCGACACATATATTGGACCGGATGTCATGTTTTGACACATATATTGGACCGAGTGTCATGTTTCAATACATATATATTGGATCAGGTGTCACGTTCCGACACACTAACAGTTTGGGTGTAGGTTCCATGAGAGGACCATTTGTGATTTTTACATTGATATCTACATGTTATTGATATTGGGGAATTGTATATTACTCCTAAAATGTTAATTGGATTATGCATTATGTAGATATGTGTTTACTGTGTCGTAATTACTTGCTTATATTTTGCTTACTCGAGTACTTGCGTGATCCTACCCGTACAACATGGTTTCATGTACTGATATTGTACTTGATCTTTCTTTGTTGAGTATAGGGCATCTTCAAGTGACTACTGATAGACCTCGGTTAGGAGATAATTGACCGAGACTGAATTCGAGGGTGAACCAGTTCTTCAGGTTGCCATGGATCCATCATTTGTTTAGTCCATTCTTTTTGCACTCAGACTATATATCAAGACTCTTACTTATGTTTAGTTTTTGGGGTTGAACCCCCTAGACTTGTTGGTAGTAGAGTTTTGGTACATTGTCTTTCAGGTCTAGGGATTGAATTTTCGTGAGGGTCATGCTTGGTTGTTTGTTAAACTTTCTACTTTATAGGAATTCATTATTAATTCGTCATTTAAAGCTACTTCTGAATCTTTAAATGGTTTAGTTTCTTTAAGTTTCTTAGTCGGGTTGTGGTAGTGGTTTTCCCACAGGAGGGTTAGTGTGGGTGCCAATCATGGCGGTCTGGGTCATGACAATTCTCAATAAGAATTCACTGAATACTCAAGAATAGGGTTCATGCTAAAATATAGTCATGAACGATCAACTCAATAATCACAATACATAATGTATGACAATTCAATGATTAGAAATAGGAATTCAATAATCAACAACTCAAGAATTCAGAACTCAATATCAACTCATCTCAAGAATACTAAAATCTAAGGATAGAACCATAGATTACTTTTTACTAAATTGAAAAAAGAGGTAGGGCGTGAGAACGAACTAGTCCAACACTATGATAGCCTTACATACCTTGAAAAACGAAGTACTTTGGCGAAATTGAAGAAACTTGAAGAACGCTTGAACCCTAGCTTTTCTTCTCTTGGAACCTTTCTCTAATGTCTTGAAGTGTTAATGAACGTAATAGAATTGATTAACACTTTCTAAGCCCATAATTTTGTGTGAAACGACGTAATTTAGGCTTAGAATATGGGTTAAAACGATGTAGTTTAAGTACCAAAAGAATAGCGGAGAGATCAAAACAACCCAAACTTATAAAACTAAAAAGGTGCCTAAAACCGGTAGTTTCCTAGGTCGTTTAATGCTTTACGGGATGTTAAATGCTTCACCGCCTGTATAGTGGGTTGTCAAGTTTCACCTGCCCGATAGGGATTAACAAAAACAGGCATAACTCTTTACTCTGAACCTGAAATGAGGCAAACTTGGTGGCGTTGGAAAGAGGAATCAAAGATCTTTAATTTGATAGGTCAGGGACACAAACTTCATTTTTATTTGCGAGATATGATCATTTGAAGTTGATCCAAAACTCAAAATCTGATGGGTGACTTGTACGGACCACTAAATGGACCGAACAAGTCACCACGAGTTATTTTCTGGCTTGTCTAGGTGACCTTCACCTTGGCTGCCTTGGGCAATCCTTCACGACGCACAAAACAGGTCGTGGTCCCCTAAACGGTGCCATCTAAGGTCTCGGGAAGAGTCCATGGTCCATTTTGGGTTCGCTGACTTGCTCGTTTGACTTTATAACCATTTCTCGAAGTCGAAGGCATATATTATGGCAATTTGATGATTTGTGAATCATCACTTATATTTGTTATTAATTTGAGCTCTAGTTAGGAATTGTAGTGATTATTATGTTTAAAATATTTAAACTATATATAAAAATATATTTTTAAATATAATTCAAAAATATTTTAATAATGACAATCAAAACTCAAAATACTTTAGAATTGGTAGTCATCGACACATTATAGAAAAACTAAAAATCATATGGTTAATAAGTGTGGATCCTATTTAACAACAACACAACATAGTTATACATTAATGTTATAGTTTGCATATTTATTAATTATTATGTTTTAAAAAATTAAATTGCATATTTAAATAATGAGGTGATATCCCTTGTTAACAACAACCTAAGAGAGTGTATTGTAGTAATGTGTCTCATATGTTACCTGGATATAATAACTTGCAAATACTAATGATGTTTCATTAATATGACCTCTCAAAGATGAATTAGAATTCACAAATTTTAGGTGTCACGACTTTTTGAACCGCAATGTAGAATTTTTTGTAAGCAAAATCAATATAAAGGTTATCTATAAATAGAATACACGTCGACCTCACAGTTGTATGTAGATTCTCTCCTAGGACCTCTAATTAAGTAACTTTATTAATTATTGTTTTTAAATAAATTTAAACTACATAAATATTTCAAGTACAACCGTCAAAGCTCAAAACATGTTAGATATGGTAAACATCGACACATTATAAAAATCATATAATTAATATGTGGAAATCCTAGTTAACAACCACCCAAGACAATCACACATTAATAATGAAGTCTTTCACTCTTATGTTATGCCGATCTGATGACTTGCAAATCATTACTTATATTTTTTTTATTAATATAGCGTCCAATTACGTAATTTTATTAATTATTATATTTAAATAAATTTAGACTCTCTCTCTATATATATATATATTATTGATTTACGTGATACAAACGCACAACATACGTGCACTAAAATTCGTTATAGTAAAGGCACAAACATCTTTAATAAAAATATAAATTGTATTAATTGCTACACAGATAAAATACCCACAAATATGTAGAAACTTTTTACGTCCCTTAAATTGGTTGTTGATAAATTAATTTTAGGTGTACAATAAGTTTGGGAAATAGGAAAAGTTGTTGCATTTATTAGTATTTGGTGGAAAACATTGTAAAATCTAAAACAAGGTTATCTATGTCTTTTCATATTTTTTTGTTGTACCAGTTGAGTTCAGAATTTTTGACCAAAGTACGTCATTATTTAAATTGATTCACCAAAGTAATATGTTTTTTGGAAATTTTACAAAACTAATATAAATGTATTTCTCAGTAACGTTTTAGGCTATATTTTATTCAAAAAAATCAATTGTGTAAATTATAGTCGCTGATGGCGTTAAATAAAGAAATGTAATTAATAGTAACGTTTTAAGCATAATATGTTACTGTAGTAACGTTTTATATAATTCGTTACCATGAGATACGTTTTATAGCTAAAATGTTAATCACAGTAACATTTCTTAAGAGTCTAATCACAGCCATCAAATTCGATAAATTTAAAATTTTGCAGATGTCTATAAAAATATTCTAAAGATGTATCCGTTTTTTCTTGCTAATGTATCAGTAATTGCTTATATGCTGTGATGTTCTTCAATTATTTTCCTTTTCATTGGTTGTTGTTGTCATCTTGTAATTTTCTAGCCTTTAATTATTGTATTCTTGGTCCATTAACAACCAGAAATGATCCACCCCAACGTTGATAAGGTTATGGTTAAATAACAATGATAGTCATTTGACTTAATTTATTTTCCTAACATAAAATGAGGCACTTGAAAATTCACCAGAAGAACGGGCCCTCTTGGGCTCTCCAAACTCCTCTAAAAGCATAAGCTCTGCCTCCTTGGCAGTGCTCACAATGCACTAGAAGGAATCCCCCTCTCAGGCTGTTCGGAACACATACAACCTAGTAGAGAAAGTCAACCCCCTCACAAACCTGTGAACTCTTTCTACTTTATCAGAACTGCCCTGTCTCAAGTCCTCAAACCTCAGTCGACTCTCCTCACTCACTCTCCAAGGAATGAAGCGGTCCTGGAAAGCACTAGAGAACACATCCACTCAATAGGAGGAGATCCTACTCGTCTAGACCTCCCAAAAGTCCTCCACCAATCTTTGGCATATCTATACAACTTTAGTGAAACAAAACGAACACCACGAGCATATACTATACCAACTCTCTCAAACATCTCATGGCAAAAAGTCAAGAACTCATGAGCATCCTTGCCCTTACCACCCTAAAACGGGGGTGATTTAATCTTCTAAAAACTCTCATCACACTGTTGCTTTGTTCTCTTCAGAATAACCTCAGGATCAATCTGAACACCCACAACCGGTGCCGGAACTATCGGTGTCTAACCCACCTGATCCTGAATATCCAGAGTCTGCTGCTGACCTGGAGTGTACGCTTATAATCCAGCCTGAGAACCATGTGGTGTACCTATTGCATCACCCTAAGAGAAGTTCTCCAGCACACCGAGGATCCTCAACAAAGTGTCCTGAAACAAGGGAGCTCCAAGCCCAGGATGAACCTGGTCCTTAACAACCTCAACATGTGGCTTAGGTGAAGCCTAGATTTGCCTCTAACTAGTGCCGCTCCACGAGCACAACTTTAGACGGTGCTACTCCATGAGCACGACCTCTAGTTGAGGCCCTTGCTGGTGTTTCTGCAACAACCTTGGGGGCTGCCTCCCCTACGACTGGAAACAAAAGATCTATTCCTTGGTATCTTCCAAAACAATATGCGGTAACTCAACCCTAGTGAAGGCTACCATGAACGATAAGAAAGAATGAACAAAGGAGGTTTGATAACAGTCTTCAAAGCCTTCCGAAGATAAGTACAAATGTCTCTGTACTGATCCTCGAGACTCTACTCAGACTTAACTTGTACACACATGATACCAAGAACCTGGGTTGATACCATTTGTCGCGACCCAAAAATAGACATGATGACACCTGTCTATTCCTACCAAGAAAAGTCTGCCTCAACCCAATGAATCGAAAGAAAAATGGAAAGATATGTGCCTAAAATAATTGGTTCGATTGCACTTTAAAAAAAGACATAATCTATGTAACATTTTTAACTGAGTAGTATATATTAAAAACACACTATCTGTATAGATAAACCAAAAATAAATTTATTACATAAAATACCAAATGCATATTAAACTGCAACGAAAAAGAAAAATAAATAAATTGATTTTGTACAAGTATGTAAATCTTAACATGAGATAATTCTTTAAATTTGCAACGTCAAAATTAGGAAAGAAAAAAAGGGGTTCATATCTCAAACACAGAACTCAAATTCATGTTTTACCATATATGTACCTTCATTACAGCAAAGCTAGCAAAACATAGGAAAGAAAAGTGAAAATCACCTGTTGTTGGGTAGTGAACAAAGATCTCTTTTCCTCGGACTCGACCACGCACAAGAATCCAAGGCCAGCGAAAACAATGAAAAACTTGATATTTCCGAGAGTAAAAGAGGTGTTTTGGGGCGTTTTTGGTTGTGTGTTTGATGGCTGAAAACCGTCCAGAACTGGACCTAAAATGAATGCCTAAGGCTTGTATTTATTGACAAAATACTAAGATTAGGAGACCTATGGGCGGGATTTTGAATATTTCAAATTTTTGAACTTATTTTCCGACTATCTATTTGAACTTGAACGTTTTTGAATGAGACGAAATCAGTCTTCACATGATTCAAACAGAGGAAAAGTGATTTGCTTCAGGTTATACTTGAAGAGGGAAAACTTTGATTGTGCTTTTGATATGATACTCTTGGAAGCATGAAATCGGAAAGAGGGAAGGGGACACCACTGAAACGTCCAAAATTTGTACGAAAAATGGAGAATGAGCATATGTCAATGATGTTTAGGTTTGAAGATTTTGCTGAAAAAGAAAAGAGAGAAGCGGTGCAAGCTTGTAAGTGTGTATTAGGTTTATTTGGGAGGAGGGACTTCGGGCTACTGAAATGTAGCAAAAATGGGCCATTAAATGGGCTAGATTTTGGATAAATTTGACATTATGGGCGGATTTTCTCAGTTCGATCATATTTTTCTCATTAGAAAGGGGATGAAATTTGGTCTATTTTGGGCCTTTCCCTTCTTCTTTTAAATTATCTTGATCTTCTTACTTAATAAACAATATTACTTATATTAAAATATGACAATTAAACATTTCTAAAACGAAAATATTAAAATTATGACTTTACATTAATATAAAATATAGATGCAAAAATATGGATTTATAATTAAATAAATAAGTACCGAACTTTTGAATAAAGTGACGATAAATATATTTTAAAAAAGAGATTTAAAAACTAAAACATTTAATTTAAAAGATCATTTTAATACGCTATTAATTTAGAAGCTCAAAAATAATGGATTAAAGAAAAGAAATGCCAAAATTGGGTGTCAACAATAGTCACATCTCAACAATCGACAGGTATCAATTTACTTATTCCCAAGTAATAAGCATTTAAATCACAAATATCAACATCTTCAACTCACATACCAAATAAACCAATCAAACACATTAATTATTTCAATCACATGGATCAAATAAGTCATATATATGGATCAGGTAGATTGATCACAAAGACATTTGCAGGAACCATTTCCCTTCGGCATAATGTCAATAGCCGGAACCATTTCCCTTTGGCTTTTACATTCAATCACTTGTTGGAACCATTTCGCTTTAACATTTATATCACTAGCCGGAACCATTTTCCTTTGGCTTTATAACAAAATATCACGTGCTGGAACCATTTCCTTTCGGAATTTATATAACTAGTCGAAACCATTTCCCTTCGGATTCATCACAAAATATCACTTGCAAGAACCATTTCCCTTCGCCATTTATATGACTAGCCGAAACCATTTGTCTTCGGCTTTTCTCAAAAAATTTCACTTGCCAGAATCATTTTCCTTTGGCATTTATATCACTAGCCAAAACTATTTCCCTTCTGCTTTTATCACAAAATATCACTTCCCGGAATCATTCCCTCAGGCATTTATATCGAGTGTCTCATCACGGTGTTCAACAATCAATGCACACAAACAATATCACATCACACAAAGAGACACCAATTCATACGATTCAAGTCCACTTTCATGTATTTATGTCACGACCCGGGAGCACCCCCTAGTCGTAACCGGCGTACTCGACCTCGAAGAGGTCTAATACAAGCCTCTTAGCATTCATTCATCGCATAGACACTAAAACCATAAGGAATTTAAAACTTTCTTTACCAAGAAAACATTG
>JAJOOR010022343.1:0-32386 GCA_036250505.1 Solanum acaule | reverse complement strand
CCCCCCCCCCCCCCCCCCCCCCCCCCCCCCCCCCCCCCCCCCCCCCCCCCAAGTAAGACCTCTTGATTCTTTTAAAAGTTTGCTCAAACTAGTTCCAAATTAACATTTTATATTAAACTAGTTCACTAATAATTATCATTGCTTTCATTATCATTTGACAAAAGAACCACATATTTTTATGACAAATCCGATTAATTTTCTAGTGATCTAATACAATTTATATAAGTAATTAACTTTTATTGTATTTAATTTTACTTCCTTCCATGATTATTTTCCCAAAAAAAGTTTAATTATAATGATTAAACTCATTTAGGTAAGTAAATAACAACTATATCAATAAATCTGATTCCAAAGAAAATTTGGAATAAAAGTTATTATGTTTCAAAATGAAATATTTGAAATATGGTAGGTCATCTCTATGTATATTTAATATTTTCATTAAATTTGATTCCAATACAAATTAGGAATGCAACTAATTAGTTTTTCAATGAACTAAGAAATATGCTACTCCATATCTATATACATTTCATATTGTCAATATATTTGTTTTCCAAAATAAATTAGGAATGCAATTTATTATTTTTTCAAAATAAATTAGGAATTCCATTTATTATTTTTCCAAATGTACTATGATATATGGTAGGTCATCTTTATATATAGTTCAATGTCAATCAAACTTATTTTACATTGTTTCTGCTGATTGTGTTCCTTACAAGAACTCAAAAAAATCTCAACGCTATTTTTATTTAATTTGTTCTTTAAATTAGTGTTATTGAACAATGAGTAACTCACAAACGCATTCTTGATTTGGTGGTGGTATAACTAACATGAGTGTTGATGATTCAACATATATGCTCTTAAGGGAAATTCATGTAGTAGACAATCTAGAAAGTCTATCCTAGCAAAATTGGAGATATCCTCCAAATTATTCAAAGTCAACAATTCACCCCTTTCCCGTGACAAGAGAAAGCACTTTGCATCATAGTCAAGATGAGAAAGTTATAATGAGGTATGTCAAAATAAGAACCCATCATGATGTTGCGTCTAAACATGATAACTTGAATGACTTGAATGGTAAGTGGCTTAGAAGCAAACAAATCCTTAGAAAATTAGGTGTTGGAGCTGCTGATAACATCCGAAGTCTAGACGCTAAGTGTTGCTGAATTGACAACAGCAACATCAGATGCTGGTCAAGAGAAGGCCAATGATGACGCTCCAGAAAATAATCTCCAGTACACAACTGTTTGTGTTTGCAACAGTTGACCTCCATCCTCATTTTCATGAACTTGGGGCTGGTGTCATTAATTGAAGAATATGTCCATATTCAGCGAGACAAGGTTTTGGTTTTGTAATATACAATAGTCATGCTGAAGCAACTAGAGCTATTCAATTGGGAAATGCTCGAATTTATTTTGGTAAACCTGATAAAAGCTTGTGGGGAAGCAACCCTACTCCACTAGGAAACATCTCCAACACTCTACCACCTCGTATTATCGGTAACTCCCCCAGTATTTTAGCCAAGAATCTTGCAAACGTACTAGAGGCAGCTTGCTTTGGCTAAGAAGGACAATTCTCGTATGTTGCAAGATCCATGGTTGAAATACCAAAGAGTTGCCTGATAGAAGGAGGTGGTAGAGAGTTGGAGCTGCTTCATGCTAGAGTAGGGTTCCTTCCCCACGAACACTTAACAAGTGTACAAAAAAGGATTCGGGCATTTCCCAACTGAATAGCTCGAGTTGCTTCAACATGAATGTTGTATCTTACAAAACCAAAATCTTTGTCTCGCTGAATACATATATTTTCTTTAATGAAACCAGCCCCAAGTTCATGAAAATGATGATGGAGGTCAACTGTTGCACACACACAAATAGTCGTGTACTGGGGATTATTTTCTGGAGAGTCTCCATTGGCCTTCTCTTGACCATCATCTAATGTTTCAGTTTTCAATTCAACAGCAGTTATAGCATCTGAACTCTGGATGCCATATCATTCAAGTCGTCATGTTTAGACTCAACAACATGATGAGTTCTTATTTTGATATACCTCACTATAAGTTTCTCATCCTGACAACGATGTAAATCATAAAAAGATCTAGTAAATCATAAAAAAGTAAATCATTAAAAGATATCATTTAGTTATTAAATACTTCTTTATTATATTTGAAAACTAAAAATATTTTGAAATACATTATTTTTTAAAAAATAGAACAATTAAGTAATTATGAACAAACTAAGTCACATGTTTGTTATTCTGGAGGGCACCAATAGGAAAAAAAATATAGGAAATAAAAACAATTACAAGTAATTAGGAGAATCAAGAAAGCTTACAAGTAGCAGTAGTTTTAATAATTGAGACTCCCCAACTTTTTCCTGTATTAACCATTAACAATGAATAGAAAAGTAGTAATTGAAACATTAAACTTTTTTGAATAAATAATATGAAATGTTAAGAAGTAATATATGAAAAATATGTGATAACATTTATTGATCTATCTATATGTATTTATATCTATCTATCAACTTCTATATCTATCTATCTATAAATCAATCTATCTATATATAAATCTATCAATCAATGTAACACCCCTTATTCAAAAGAGGGAAATGTAGAAAAAATTTCAGAACTTAAAGGTGCCATCCACGCACGCCCACCACGGCCCGTGCGTTGAACCACAGACCGTAGAAGGGTCTGTGGAAAGGCCACCAATAAATTGTTCAGGCCATGGACCATGATTGGACCTATGGACCGCTGGTCAGTCCAGAATCCGTGGTCCAGGAATCGTAGGTCAAGACAAAACTCTCTGACCACCAATGACGAGTGTGCAGGATGGACCGTTGGTCAGTCCACGGTCCGTCGGTGGTGTGTCGTGGGTCAGGGTTCTGCAGTAAATTTCATAGGTAGTTGGGTCTTTTCCTAATTAATAAGTTCCTATACTACGTCGTTTTATCCTTCACTAAGACCCCTAGATAAGTATTTTCAACCCCCAAATTAGCCTATTCACTTCATTCTTCCAAATTCATAAAAGAAGAACTCTCCAAAATATTTCTCTCTCTAGAAACTTGAAGAAGAAAAAGGATTCAACCTAGGGTTTTAAGTCAAGGTCTCAATTCCTCCATTAAAGGATAGCATTTAGACTCAAGGTATGATAGGTTTCATCAATGGATTCCTTCCATTCATGGAGTTCCCAAATTCCTCTATTTCTAAAGATAGAATTCCCCAATTTAGGGTTTTCTTCAATTATCATGGGTTCTTTTCATTATTGATTTAAATGATTGAATTATAATCTCTTATACATGAATTGATTAATTACTATGATTTTATGATGATTTCCCCATGAACCCATGCAATCCCCATGTTTTCAAGACATGAATTATATGATGTGGAATTTTGATCTTAAAGGAAGAGTTTTATGAAATTAAGCATATATATTGCAAGCTTTACATGAATTTATGATGAAATCCATATATAACTCATGTTTCCTAAGTATTGATGATGATTGAAAGTGTGATTTGAACCTTAAGAGGTAAATTATGGACTTATGCAATTTCGTATGGAATCCATGCAAATGTTTTAAGGGTTCTTTGAGACTAAAGTGTCAATGTTGTTGTTCTTGTTGTGTTGTTGAAAGGACATTCTCATAAACACATAACTTTTATGATGTTAAATATTTTCTCACATAGAAAAGATTCTTAGGTTGAAAGGCTTAAACACCTAATTGAATCAAAGAGTAAGAGCTATCCTAATGAACTAGCTTTAGATTGGTTGTCCAAGGACACTTTTCCATGAATAATGAGGTCAATTAAGAAATGACTATTCCGTGGGATTTATGCTTAGCACCGAAAGGATATTGATAATGTGATGGAAGCTCTCCTATAGTAGAGGTCAGGTTTCTAGAAGCGATCTCATGAGATGGAAGCTCTCCTGTTAGTAGAGGCTAGGTTTCTAGTAGCAATGTCATTATCCCTTAACTATGTGCCCCCACAGGTTCCACTTAAGCTAGAAATTCATGGTTCTATCTTAGTGTAACACTCCGGAAATCTTTAAAGCTAAGACTCTAACCATTCTTCGCAGTGAGTAAGATTTTACAGAGGAATTTAAAATTTTCTTAAGTTTTAGGGTCGCTAGATGTAGCACCTTGAGTTCCAAAAAGAACTAAAGAGAATTCCTTCAGGTCATTCCTAAGTTCTTCTAAGTTTGGGGTCAACTTTAAACGACCATAACATTTAGCACAGGATGAGTTAGGAGACACATAAGATATCAAAAGAAAGGTCTTAGAGTCCTCTTTCCAACGCTGTTAAGTTTGCTAATTTTTGAACTCGTATGAGGGAGATATGCCCGTTGAAGTCAGTATGTCCAAGTAAGGAAAGTTACCCAAAAATATAAGGGGTATTTTTGTCCTTTCCTTACCCAATCAGATTTAAACATTTTTAGTAAGGTTTAAGTAGTCTGAACTGATTAGAATCAAGAAGAGGAAAAGAGGAGAAAAGGAAGAACATTCAAGATTTTTGCGATTCTTTGAGGAATTTCACCAAGGATTTTATCCTAAGAGGTATGTAGACTTCCATAGTGTTGGGTTTTTTTAACCACATGCCAATCATGAGTTTCTTTTACGAATTTCATCCATGATATTAAGTATATTGTTAATCTTGTCAAGTTCTTGAAGTTTTGTGCTTCATTTTTTATAATGACGTCCTTGTTGAATTCTTGAGGTGAGAGTTGCGAATGAGTTGTTCTTGGTGGGTTTTTGGTGTAGAATTTGTTATAATTAGGTTGGGTTTAAAGATCCAGAAGAGTTTGGAGGAGATCATTCGAGTTTACACAAGGTAGTGCTGAATTTCTTTTGAACAAAAGTTCATCGGATTCATCTGGAACGTGGCTAGGGTAGCCCGCCCCTGTTGCGCCTGAGGGGCTAGTGCCCTGCTCTTGCAGTGCGCCCCAGAGCAACCTTAGTCAACTGAGGGCTGGCGCGGTGCGCCACTCGTTCGCTAGGGATGTCAGGTCCCTTCTACCTCCGTTCTTCGTTCCGTATTCGATCGTTCAAAACATGTCTTCGCTCTCTTAGTGATTTTCACTATCCAGCCTACATCCAATCATTAAGAGATACTATATACCAAGTCACGATCCTTGAATTCATAAATAAAATTCAAGGAAGAGTTAAGAGTAGAGTTCAAGAAAGTCTCTGAGTTAATTTGTGAATCCTTTGAGATCAACTATCGATTTGAGTTCTTTAAAAGGGTTCCTTCATTCCCTATTGATTCTGAACACTCTAAACTACTTCTAAGCTTTGAGAAATCATTCATAAAATGAATCATAATATTGAATTCATAATTCAAATTTAAGGTAGAGTTAAGAGTTAAAGTCTTGAGAGTTCTTCCAAGTTATTTTGAGAAAGTCCCTTCAAGTCTTTTTAAGGAGTCTTCTACAATAACTTTTGAATTGTTTCAAGACTCGAGTAAGTGAGTATGATAAGGAAGATAATGTATTCATGAGTCTACATTATCATTGAGATCCTTGAAGTCAAGTCGTTCATGCCCATAATTCCGCGTGAACTCCATAACTTGATTTTCTTTGAGAGGAGTAGTATCTTTAAGTTCTAAGTCTTGAGTATTGAGTTCCTATTTTGGGATTATATTCCTAATTATGGAAGTACTACAAGTTACCCATGAAGGCTCTTTAGTTGAGTAGTTCATTCCCATAATTCTGCATGAACCCTATGAGTCGAGCAGTCTTGAGATGAGAAGTATCATTTAGTCCTTGAGTTGAGTAGCTCATGCCTATAATTCAGCATGAACCCTTCGAGTCGAGCAATCTTCAAATGAGTAGTATTATTGACTCCTTGGGTTCTAGAGTTGTTGAGTTCCAAGTATATATTGAGTTCTATGCATGGTTATTGAAAACCTTGAATTGAGTCAATTCACGTCCATAATTTGGCATGAACCCTATTTTGAAAAGTCTTTTTTTTTACAAATTGTTTTAAAACTTGTTTTAAAGACTTGAGCATTGAGTTGAGGAAGAGTAGAGCTGAGTTCATTTTCTTTAAAATGATATATGAGAACTAAGTATTCCCCAGCGTAAATGTTTATACATTTAAGATGAGAGGAAACTGAGATTTCCAAAATAGTTTTGTGCAGTTTGAGTACCATCTCTTTAAAGAGAAAGATTTTTGAGTAATAATCTCAAAACACAGAAAGAGTTATGTTTTTAAACATATGAGCTAGTTATATTTTGGGAGTAGTATTGAGCACCGATATGGGGGATAGTTCAGACAACTCACAGCCCTCATAAACTATGTAGCTAATGTGGGTACAAAGGGTCATACTTTTTAGATGATTCCTTATTGCTTTTTAGCATAGACTAGTGAATCCACTTAGTAAGCGGTCGCACAAGTAATATAGTGGCTCTTAAAAGAACCGGATTATCGCACACAAAGGACTTGTCAATTAATTATTCTTACTAAATTATATTAATTCTAATTATTTATTTAAGGGGAGGATTTCAAAAGATGAATATATTAACTAAACTAAAAATAAAGTTAAAATAACTAAAAAAAGCAATTAACTAAGAAAAGATAGATGTTTACACAATCAATGAATGAATCGATCTAGGATTATAATTTAACTAACAATCATGTTTAGCATCAACTTCATCAACTTATTTGATTATCTAGTTATTTATTCACAGGGTTAAATGTATGATCATGGCCTCCCAACCTCTAATCGCCTATGATAAATAACACCCTAACTACATCGTTGAGCGGGGATAATGGATTAAGTACCGAGCATTACGATTTCTTCCTGTATAGTGACCAAGCATGGTTTCTAGGTATATCCCTATCCTAGATACAAATTAACCCTAATTATTAAGAGAAAAACATGCTCCTTATATTTCACGTTCTATCCTCTTATTCCTCTCCCCAATTCAATTCGGACAATATGTTTATTTCAATGGTGATCAAGCATCAAAATAGTAATCACAAAAATATAAGAACAACTAATATGATAAGCAAATCATGCCTAATCAAAATCACTAAACAATTATATTGTAAGTAAATGTAATCCAAGAATGAGAAGTTTAACTCCACATAGACATAGAACAATTACAACGAATCATTCAAATAAAAGATGTAAAATAAAATAAAAGAGAAGAAAAGAAGAAAACCCTAAACCAAAAGTTGAATTCTACATTATTCCTCCCCCTAATAATTATTCTTATGGACTATTTATAGATGCAGGAAACCCTGAATAAAATAATTGAGTCTAAAACAAATTAGGAATCCAAAACCAAACGGAATTGGATTCCTATTTGTACGCGTGAAACTGTCCAACCGCCTCAAGTTTGCGCCTTTAATCAATTGGCTACTGCCTTCACACATTGCCACATGGAATTTTCCAATTCCAATTTCAATTCTCCTTCAACCAACATATATATTATTTTATAAAGTTTAATTCATTAAGCTGTCTGCTTGATTTTCTTCTTCAACCTTCCATCTTTAATTCGTTTTAGCTCCAAACTTCTTCAACTTTCCACCAATTCAATCCTACAAATAAAATATACTATTTAGCACAATTCATAAAATTTATGCTCAAAAAGGACAAACATAAATAATAAATGTGAGGCAAATAATGATTAAAAATATGTATTTTGGCCTAACATCATAGGTTCTATACCCCGGCAAAGTATAAGACAGTTCTGACAGCGTGAGCTAGACGATGTATCATCAAATAGCTCATAGTGATGGTTGTCAGTTAGAGAATCTCCCACAGAGTTACTTTGTATTTTTATATACAAATAGAGATATTATTTTATTTTCATACAATTGAGTTATTATTGTATTTTTGCATACAATTGAATTTTTGACTATTGTTTTAAAAGCTTTCCATATATTGCATCTTTTATTATTGCTGAGTATCTTGAGTTTGAGTTGAGTATCTTGGGTCAGAATTAAGTACCTTATTGTTGAGTTGAGTTGAGTTGAACTATGTTTCACTGAGTTGAGTATCTTCCTATTGAGTTGAGCCTTATTTTCTCTGAGTTGAGTTGAACTATGTTTCATCGAGTTGAATTGAGTTGAGTGAGTTGAGAAGAGGTAAGTATGTTTCTTTTCCATCAGTTCAAGCTTATGCTTTATGCTTTAGAATTCCCCTTACATGCTCGTACATTCCATGTACTGAGCCATTTGGCCTACATCGTTCCATGAAGCAGATACATGTATTCAGGATCATCAATAGACATTTTGTTGAGGTCATGTGATATTCCAGTCAGCTTTGGTGAGCCATTTTATATTCTAGAGGACTTCACCTTTATCTTAAAGTTAGTAGTTTTGAGATGTCGTGGGTCTTGTCATGATATCCTTTTGTGATAGTAGATGCTTCATAAATAGACATAGCTGAGGAGCTTCTATATTTACTTTTATTTTGAGTAGTGTACAAACTTTTAAAAAGGTTTAGCTTTTATTTTGAGTAGTTTACATATTTTAAAAAAGGTTGAGCATTTGACTTCAATGAAATTTAATTTAGCTTTTAAGCTTTTGTTTGCTTGAGTTAGTCTTCTGCTTGTAGTCAGCCAGGATGAGGGTTCGCTTGGTGACCAATAATGGTTCTCGAGTGCCGGCCACGTCCAGGGTGTAGGCTCGTGTCATGACACTTGGCAAGTAGGACAACCCTTTTCGATGTGGGAGACACCGAGGGATCATGTTATAGCTCACATGGTCTCTATATTAGTTAAGGTTGATTCCCTACATTAACAATGAACTAAGGCTACTTAAAGAAGTATCGCATATGAGTTCAAAGGTTTTAAAGATGATGTTAGATTGCATTGACCAGGGTTTTATGACTTAGGTTTTCTAACCCTATTATATCATGTTTTAGCTTGGTCAATTGCACGTCATGAAATCAAATGTCCTTTTTTGCATGTTTTAAATGTTTTATGCATAGCTATCATACTTGGTACATTGTTTGTACTAATGCATACTCTTGGCTACATTTTCCCCAAATATAGGGTCCGACAATTAGATTTCTCACTTTTGTGGCTAGTGATCGATTTCGAGATTCCCTAGCTTTGCTGAGTCCTTATGTTTCAAGGTCGGATTCTATTATTTACAGTTTCTTTCATGTATTTCTCTTTTGGACATGATATATGGGCTCGGCCCAATTTCATTCGAATGTATTAGATAGTTATGATGAGACAAGTGTATTAGACTTCCGCTTTGCCTTTATAAAATGTTTTGGACTTGGACTATTATTTTACTCTTATTGTTCTATTTCTTATGTGATGAAATCTAAATGGCATGTATGGAGTCTTTCTAGGTTCTATACACCATGTTACATCTAGGGGGTACCCCTGGGTCGTGACAAACTTGGTATCAAAGCATAAGGGTTAAAATGGTCCTAGGATGTCTTATAAGCCACATCTAGTAAATTCTTGTTCATGAGTGTGAAGTGCGCCACATTTATGAGTGAGAGGTTACAATATGTTTAGGAAACTTCACTCCTTTCATGACTCTTAAGTCATGCGATAGAGTTTAACTCTATAAGGTTTCTCTCTTAATCCTTATCTGATGTTCTACAGGATATGTGTACTCGAAGAGTTTATACTAGAAGGAATGTGAGGGAGAATGCGAAAAAGGAAACTTCTCCCCAAGCTCCTCATGTTTCGATCGATCCTTTGTCCGAACAAGTGTCTAATGCGAATCTTAGGGTTGCTTTTCAAGTGTTGGCTCAAGCCGTGACGGCCCAAGCCAATAGGGAGGTTGCAGTTCTCATAAGCCCATATGTAAGTACGACAACATCTAGAGTGAGAGACTTCACTAGGATGAATCCTCTGAAGTTTCATGGTTCTAAAGTTGAGAAATATCCTGAAGATTTCATCGATGAGGTCTATTAGGTTTTGATGATCGAAGGAATTAGCCCGGTGTAAAAGGCATAGTTGGCCGCTTATCAACTTAAGGGTGTGGCTCAAATTTGATACAACGAATAGAAAGAAGGGAGATCGGAAGATGTGGGTCCTCTTGATTGGGAGAAGTTTAAGGCTTCTTTTCGTGATAGGTTCTTTCTCCTTGAGATGAGGGAAGCTAAGGTGCTTGAGTTTATCAACCTTCGACAAGGAAGTATGAATGTTAGGGAATATTCTCTAAATTTCACTCAATTGTCTAAATATGATCCGACAATGGTTGTCGATTCAAGGGCAAGGATGAGTAAGTTCATTTTGGATGTGTCAGAAATAGTGGTTAAAGAGTCTTGAACCACCATGTTCATTAATGATATGAACATCTCTCATCTCACGGTACATGCACAACAGATTGTAGAGGATTAACTTAAGGAAAATTCTAGAGAGGTAAAGAGGGCTAAGACCAGTGATGGTAATTTCTCTCATGGATGGTCCGATGGACATGGTCGTCCCAGATTTGGCAATGGTTTTCCGTCAAGGTTCCTCCAATGGTCCTCCTAAGTTCAACTAAGATAGGGTGTCTAACCCTAAGCCTCAAGGAGGTAATGGTAGTGGATCTTCATTAACTTTGCCCACTCGTGCTAAATATGGAAGGAAGCACGAGGGTAAGTCTAGTTGGCATGGATGGTTGCTTCAGTTGTGGTAAGAGTGGTCATAAAATGAGGGATTACCCAATGCTTACGGCTAAAGGAAGAGAGGGCAAGCAAGCTCATCATAGTGGTTAAGATTCCAATGTTCATAAGCAAAATAGGTTTTATGCACATTAGACTCGTGGTGAGCAAGAGGCTTCTCGGGATGTTGTCACCGATATGTTAAAAGTTTTCCACCTCGATGCTTTTGCATTACTTGATCCCGGTGATACCTTATCTTTTGTGACATCATATGTGCCTATGAGGTTTGATGTTCTTCTAGATATTAGAACCTTTTTATGTCTCTACTCTTGTCGGTGATTCTATTGTGGCTAAGAGGATTTATAGAAAGTGTCCCATTTCCTTATCCCATTGAGTTACTCTTGATGACCTGGTAAATTTTGATATGCTAGATTTTGATGTTATCTTGGGTATGGATTATCTACACTCATGTTATGCTTCTATTGATTTTAGAACTCGTGTATTCAAGTTTCAGTTCCGAATGAGCCTATCCTAGAGTGGAAGGGGGGAAATTATATGCTGAAGGGTCAGCTTGTCTCTTGTCTTAAATCTAGAAAGATAATTTCTAAGGTTTGCATTTACCATCTAGTTAGGGTGAGGGATGAAGATTCTGAAACCCCTTCTCTTGAGTCAGTCCCCGTTGTTAATGAGTTTTCAGAAGTATTCTTACATGATTTACTCAGTATTCCTCCCGAGTGGGAAATAGACTTCGGTATTGACTTTTTCCCTGATACGCAACCTCTTTATATTCCTTCTTACCGAATAGATCCGGAAGAACTTAAGGAGTTGAAAGAATAATCGAAAGATTTATTGGATAAGGGTTTCATCATATAGAGTATCTGTCCATGGGGTGCTCAAGTTTTGTTTGTTAGAAAGAAGGATGGGTCTCTTCGTATGTGTATTGACTATCATCAGTTGTATAAGGTGACCATTAAGAACAACTATCCTCTCCCAAGGATAGATGATTTGTTTGACCAACTTCAAGGAGCAAGTTATTTCTCTAAGATTGACCTTAGATCGGGATACAACCAATTGAGGGTGAAGGAAGAATATATTCCAAAGTCGGCCTTTTGAACTTGGTATGGTTATTATGAGTTTTTGGTAATGTCGTTTAGGTTAATGCTCCAGTGACGTTTATCGATTTGATGAATATGATGTTTAGACGATACCTTGACATGCTTGTGATTGTGTTCATTAATGAAATATTGATCTATTCAAGGAGTGACAATGAGCATATTGATCATTTGAGGATCGTGTTCCAAATTCTTAAGGACCAACAAATGTTAATTTTTGCTAAGATCCATAGATTTCCTTGGTCATATTGTTTCGACTAAGGGTATTGAGGTAGATCCAAAGAAGACGAATGCGGTCTAGAGTAAACCTAGACCTCCAACTCCTTTGGATATTAGAAGTTTCTTGGGTTTATCCGGTTACTATAGAAGGTTTGTTGAGGGTTTCTCTTCGATTGCCTCTCCTTTGACGACTTTGACTCAAAAGAAATCTAAATTCATATAGTCCGAACAGTTTGACAAGAGTTTCCAAGAGTTGAAGTATAGACTTACTTCCGCTCCGGTGTTGACCTTACCGAAAGGGACAGATGGTTTTGTGGTTTATTATGATGCCTCGAGAATTGGGTTAGGGTATGTGTTTATGAAAAATGGGAAAGTTATTTCCTATGCCTCAAGGAAACATAAAATTCATGAGAAGAATTATCCGACCCATGATCTTAAACTAGCGACAGTTGTTTTTGCCTTGAAGATTTGGAGGCATTATTTATATGGTGTGCATATGGATGTGTTTACCGACCACAAGAGTTTGCAATATGTGTTTAATCAGAAGGATCTAAATCTTCACCAAAGAAGGTGGCTTGAGTTATTGAAATATTACGACATGAGTGTTCTCTATCACCCCGGAAAAGCAAATGTGGTGGCAGATGCTCTTAGTCGGTTATCTACGGGTAGTGTTTCTCATATTGAAGAAGAAAAGAAAGATTTGGTTCGAGATGTTCATAGATTGGCCTGATTAGGCGTTGAATTAGTGGACTCCACCAAGGGTGGCGTTATGGTTCACAATTGTTCCGAAGCATCTTTTATGGCGGATGTGAAGGCCAAGCAATGTCCTGATCCAATTTTGGTAGAATTGAAAGAGGCGGTACTTATAAAATCCATATGGATTTCTCCCAAGGGGGAGATGGTGTGCCTAAATATCAAGTTCATTTACGTGTTCCGAATATTGATGACATGAGGGAAGAAATTTTGATAGAAGCCCATAGTTCGTGGTATTTCATTCACCCGGGAGCCACCAAGATGTACCGTAATTTGCGGGAGGTCTATTGGTGGAATGGGATGAATAAGGATATTGCGGAGTTTATGACCAAGTGTCATAATTGTCAACAACTGAAAGTTGAATATCATAAATCGGGAGGCTTATCTCAAGACATTAGCATTCCTGCTTGGAAGTGGGAAGACTTGAATATGGACTTTATAGTTTTTTTTCCTCGCACCCGGTGGGAACATGATTCAATCTGAGTGATAGTAGATCGGATGATGAAATAAGCTCATTCCCTTCTCGTTAAGGTTACCTATACGGTGGAGGACTATGCCAAGTCATACTTGAGAGAAATGGTAAGGTTACATGGAGTGCCATTGTCCATTATTTCTGATTGTGGTACTCAGTTCACTTCTCAATTTTTGAAGTCATTCCAAAAGGGTCTTTGCACTAAAGTGAAGATTAGCACAAATTTTCATCTACAAATTGATTGGAAAGCGGAGAAAACTATCCAAACTTTGGAGGATATGTTAAGGGCTTGTCCGATCGATTTTAAAGGCAATTGGGATGAGCATTTACCATTGATTGAGTTTGCCTATAACAATAGCTATCACTCGAGTATTGGTATGGTTCCATTTGAGAAATTGTATGGTAGGGAGTAGATCTCTTGTAGGATGGTTTGAGGTGGGTGAATTGTCCCTAATAGGTCCCGAGTTGGTACATAAGGCCATAGAGAAAGTTTGACTTATAAGAGAAAGGTTGAAAATGGCTCAAAGTCGGAAAAATTCATATGTAGATATGAGAAGAAGGGATCTTGAGTTTGATTTTCATGATTGGGTTTACTTGAAAATCTCACCCATGAAGGGTGTAATGAGGTTTGGCAAGAAGGAGAAGCTTAGTCCCCGATATGTAGGCCCGTATCAAATTTTGAGGCGTGTTGGTAAGGTTGCTTATGAGTTAGGTTTGCCAAATGAGTTGGCATCGGTGCATCTAGTTTTCCATGTCTCTATGCTTATGAAGTGTGTTGGAGATCCGACATCCATAGTTTCCTTAGAAGGTTTGGGAGTTAAGGAGAATCTTTCTTATGAAGAAGTTCCGGTGGAAATTTTGGACCGACAAGTCAAGTGACTGAGAAATAAAGAAATAGCTTCAGTGAAAGTTTTGTGGAGGAATCAGTTAGTTGAGGGTGCTACTTGGGAGGCCGAGGCCGATATGGTGTCCCGATATCCTCATCTCTTTCCTTTTACTCCTACTCTAGCTTGAGGTAAGAAGTCCCTCATGGTATGTTCTTTGTTTTGGAGTCATGTGTTTTATGTGTTTCCATGATTCCTTATGTGATGCATGTTCATGAAAAACTTGTATTTTTAAAGAATGTGAGTTTACATGATTGGTTTTCCTCATGTTGATTGTGCATTGAGTATGAGTTGCCTAAAGACTTCATAAGGTGAATTGATGAACATGCTTTAGCTATGGTTTTTGAGAACGAATTGCATTTATGCTCCATGAGATTGTTTTGAGCATACTTTTAGCTCGGAGAAGGTAGTTCCTCTTTGAACATGTGTAATTTTGAAAATTTCATGCATATTGGGTTGGTAGATGTAGTTACTACTTCCTTATAATGCATTGAGTATGTTCAGCTTGGAGTTGATGTTTCCTCCTTGATTTGTGCATTGCATGCATGATGGGCTGTTAGACTTAATTTCACCCCTCTTATGACGTTTTGACAACATTCTAGCTTGGAGTCGATAGTTCCTCCTTGGTTGCATGCATTTAGATGAAGTTGCATTGTAGGTTGGGTTGTTAGTTCCTCCCATACTATTTTAGAACCATTTTGAATCTCATTCGAGGACGAATGATCCCAATGGGGAGATATTGTAACACCCCGTATTCGAAAGAGGGGAACCTAGCAAAAATTTCAGAACTTACAGGTGCCATCCACGGAGGCCAGCCACGGCCCATGGGTTGAACCACAGACCGTAGGTGGGTCTGTGGAAAGGCCACCAATAAGTTGTTAAAGCCATGGACCACGACTGGACCTACGGACTGTTGGTGGGTCCATGGTCCGTGGTCCAGGAACTGTAGGTCAGGCCAAAATTCTCTAACCACCAAGGACGAGTGTGCAGGACGGGCCGTTGGTCAGTCACGGTCCGTCGGTGGTAAGTTGTGGGTCAGGTTCAGCAGTTAAGTCTAGCGGCAGTTGGGTCTTTTCCTAATTAAATATATCATATACTATGTCGTTTTACCCTTCACTAAGACCCCTATATAAGTATTTTCAACCCCCAAATGAGCCTATTCACTTTATTCTTCCAAATTCACAAAAGAACTATCCAAAATATTTCTCTCTGTAGAAACTTGAAGAAGAAGAAGGATTCAACCTAGGGTTGTAAGTGAAGGTCTCAATTCCTCCATTAAAGGCTAGCATTTGGACTGATAGTTTTCATCCATGGATTCCTTCCATTCATGGAGTTCTCAAATTCCTCTATTTCTAAAGGTAGAATTCCCCAACTGAGTTAGGATTTTCTTCAATTATCATGGGTTCTTTTCATTATTGATTTAAATGATTGAATTATGATTTCTTATGCATGAATTGATCAAATACTATGATTTTATGATGATTTTCCCATGAACCCATGCAATCCCCATGTTTTCAAGACATGAATTATATGATGTGGGATTTTGATCTTAAAGGAAGAGTTTTATGAAATTAAGCATGTATTCCAAGCTATACATGAATTTATGATGAAATTCATATATAACCCATGTTTCCTAAGTATTGATGATTGAAAGTGGGTTTTGCACCTTAAGAGGTAAATTATGGTCTTATGCATTTTCTGAAATCTATGAAAATGTTTTAAGGGTGCTTTGAGAGTAAAGTCTCCAACTTAAAATATTCAATTTAGTATTTATTTTATATTTTATCATATTACATTTATTTAAATATTTATAGTATAAAAATTATTAAAAGCATACATCTTTTCTGATATGACACACATGTTCGTATGACCATTGTTGGCTATAAATAGAGGAGTCCCCTAACATTTTTAAACTACTAATTTTAATACCACATGTAGTATATATTTTACATTTATTTATATTATAATATAAAATATATTAAAAGAAGACACTTTTTCAAATTCAAGGATTGTGACTTTCCAAAGGGTTGTAACTTTTCCCAAGAGTTGTGATTTTTCCGATGGGCAGTTACTTTTCTAAAGAGTTGTGAGTTTTTCGAAAGATTGTTACTTTTTCAAAGATTTGTGACTTTTTTGATAAGACACAATAAACACTTGTTGATACTACCCTTTGTTGGCTATAAGTAGAAGGGTTCTTTCACATTTTTAAACCACAATTTTTCTAATTTTTCCACTCATCGTCTTCTTAACACCAATTTAGTACATATTCTATATTTCATGTTATATTTTTTCTAAGAAGCTTTATGTACTAAAAGATAAAATCCTACAGATTATTGAATAAAACATTAACGTATGTTATCGGACAAAGTGATGACATAAGGGAAAAATTCACAAAAAGAAGTAGGTACGAACCAAAAAAATTATCATGGTTAAGATCAATTTTTTAAGAACTGAGCAGTTGAAATAGTTTTTCTTGACATGTTGAATGGAGGAAAAAACTATAAGAATATTATAGTTTTGTTTCATTATTTTTTCGGTTCAGATCCAAAGTAGACTTTCAAGGAATTGGCAAAATTCCACAAAATTAGGGATGAAAATTGTCAAGAAGAAGAATATACAACACGGTATAATTTTCCTAGTGTTTATATGTAGTTCTTGAAGAGACGCAAACGAAGGGATACAACAGTCTGAAGAAGCGGGTTTAAAGGTAAAAATAAAATAGTAACACATACGATTAGTTATATATAGAGCCAAAATTCCTACTAAACATAGTACTAAATAGTATCTTACATAAAGCTGGACTATTTTTCTTTACAATCCCTAGCCAGGCCTCAATGCATTAATTTTCGTAGCGTAGTCTTCCAACTGACTCCTTTAAAATTAATAAAATAAAAAGGTTACATTTGATGCTAGGAATATATAACTCATTTTTAATTATTTATTATTATTTATTACTTCAATAAAGTGAAGGAAGAGTGGATAAGCTCATCTGTTTCTCTCTACTAAAAATAAAAATAAAAATGGAAGCTCTTGGTCATGGGCTCCTACCCCTCGGTGCTCTTAGGACTTGTCAAAAAGAAGGAAGGTGTCAACTTATCGGTTCAATCCATTTTCTTAGCTCTCCAGTCCCATCTTCTCTAAAATCATTAAAGGTTCGTCTATCCCTTTATTTGGTCATTACTACCATGTATTGACAACTGTGAAATGGGGTATGTTTGGTTTGCTTCAGTATAAGAATAATGCAAGTCGTGCAAGAAGAATATGAGTTGAAGCAAATGAAAGATATGGCTGCGGCTAAAAGATATGTGATGCTCTGGTAATTTTCTCCCATTAGTGTTAATTTTTTTTTTGATAGTCAAAAAATTATCTGGTATAGTCTTAAATGATTTCAATTTTACATTTTGGTGAATACAATTTTGTTAAACTAGGCCTTGAGCAGACCACCCATCTAAGACTTCCATTTTTCAACATTTCATCTCATACCTCTAGTGCGTGGACAAATTTAATTTGGGGGCCTAATATCACGTGAGATGAGTCATGCTCTAATATCATGTTAAATTATGCCTTGGGTCTAATACACAATCTGAAAGAGTTTCTGGAGTGACATCGAAGTTTACTTCTATATATGGAGTTACAAACGAAAGAGTAGCCCCTGGATCTAACAAAGCATAAACATCTAAATGAAAGAATCGTACCTGATCCTGGTGAGCCTGGAGAGAATACAACCTATTCCGGCGTTGACCGCACCCTGCTGAGTTGGGCGATCTACTAGAACTATAGACTAAGCCCTACTATTGTTACCTCCTTGTCCCTGTTTAGAAGAAGGACAATCTCTCAACCTGTGACCAGACTGGCCAAACCCAAAACATCCTTCCTTTCCTGGAAGACACTCGCCCAGATGGTTCTTACCACACTTTGGAAAAGTAGGTTAGGTCATGTTACCTGAAGTACTCCCTTGAGACTTAGAGCCTGAAACCCTACCTTTCTGATCCTGTTGAAATCTGGGGATGGAGCACTAGCTTATGAAAGTGCTGGAGCTGAAGATCTTTGATGAAACTGCGAGCGATTTCCACCACCCGATTTCTACTGGGACTACTCATAATGCCTTGTTCTAGCCTTTTTGTTGTCCTCAGCTAGTTCTCTAAGCTTATCTCCCTCAACCTGCTGAGCATGATTTATTAGCCTAGAGATATTCATATCCTCCAACAACATATCATTTCTGCACTCTGTCTTCACCCAGTCAGATACCCCAAATAGGAACTTACTCATTTGTGCCCTAGGATCGGCAACCATATGTGGAGCATACCTGGAGAGCTGGGTGAACTTAAGTCCGTATTCTTGGATTGACATAGAACCTTGTCTCAAATTCATGAATTACTGAGCTCAACTCTCTTGGGAAAAACCTGTCCAGAAAAGCTCCAATAAAACACTCCCAAGTCACATGATCTACATTCTCACCCTTATTTTCCTTCCACTACGTGAACCATATGTGAGCTACATCCTTAAGCTGGTAGGACACCTACTCTACCCTATTATTTCAATCACTTGCATCACTCCAAAGATTTTCTTGACCTCATCAATGAAGTTCTGGGGGCCTTCACCAACTTGTGACCCTAGACACACAGGCAGATTCATCCTAACAAAATCCCAGACCCTAGATGCCACTGATCCACCACTAGTATTTGTAGGAACTTGAACATGTTGATTGTTCTGATTGGCCACACTCTGAGCCAAAAGTTGGTTAACATTCTAAAACCCTACATTCAAAACCTCATGGTCTGGGACTGGAGGAGCAGCGTTAGCATTGCAGGCATTGGCATTCCTTGCGTAAGCTCTACGAGGAGGCATGATCTAAAATACATAACATCGAATTAGAAGGAGACCATAACCATGCACGATAAGAATAACAAGAAAGTGAAGTTTTTCCTAAAACACTTCGCAGCCTCCCCCTCATAGGTGTGGCACGCTTCACACTAATGAAAGGGACTCTACTTTGTGCAGCTTTTTAGATATCCTAGGAGTCTTAAACCTATTGCTCTAATACAAAGTTTGTCATGCCCCGAGGCTATCCCCTTGATGTAAACACAGAACCTAGGAGCACGAGTGACCCCAACCTAACCCTGAGTTGGCATATCATAAGAAAACTGAATATACTAAATAAAAAGATGCTATGCGAAAGCTTAAAACATGAGATAACTGAAAGTGGGGAATACCCAACTTGTCTGAATATATGAAATGTACTAAGAGTTCAATAAAAACTTAAAGAACAAACTCAAATCTAAAATTGAATCTAGTACTATGTTTGAAATAAGCCTCTAACTTACTAGAGATGCTGGGACATGCCCCCAACCAACTCTAGCAAAACTAAAACTGAAATGAAAGACTGAATGTAAAAGAACATGTCTATCATCCTTGAAGAATGAGGACTTACCACTGATAGTGCTCAATACGGATTGGGAACCGATCTACACGTGATTTGAATGCTGAAGACCTGAACCTACATCATAAAAAGATGTAGCGCAGAGTATGCACCCATACTTAAAAGGTACTGAACATGCATGATGGGATAAAGTTGAACAAATATATAACTGAACAAAGCATACTGAGCAATGATATAATCTGAATATGATAAAGATACTAAAATATACTGAATATGAACTAAACTGAATGCAATGACCAAGTACATAACATGCCGAAACTGAATAGTGAAAATATATCTGAAAACCTGGTCAAATGGACTAGAGTCTGACTGTGGAAGCTACTAATAACCGACATAAAACCACGTCACCTAAACGTGGAGACCGATGTATACTCCTCATCCGGAAGACCCAATATACCTTACCAGGGTATAAAGGCATAACTGGCATGATCACTGAATCTGATGCCCATGAAGGGGACTTATAAACCTACGGGGGCACATAATTCTGGTACTATAAGGGTAACTAAACCTAGTCCAAATCGGTGTTAAGCCTACTCCTAACTGGAATGTGTACAATAAAACATAACTGAAATAAACTGGATAGCTCAATATCCTGACATGCTAACTTAAAATGCAACATTTAAATACTTATAATGAAACATTCTTAACTGAAGCATGTATATCTGTTTAATCTGACTTAGCAAGTGTAATTGATGAACTAAACGAATCTACACAACTAGGGTTCTGAGTTTCATGCAAGAAGCTAAGCAATAACGTTACAAAACTATGATAATCTGATTAAGAACACTATAAAGTTCTAGAAACCCTATGTCTAACAAATATATAGGGAATCAAGATTCTGACTGAATTCTAGGGACCTAGCGGATGAAAGGAATCCGCTAGTGAAATCCCACATAATTGGTGATGAATTTCATGGAGAAATATTTTGATTTCAGGGCGGGAACTGAAGAAAACTTGTTGCGTTCTTGGAGGGGTTTTGATCAACTGCTTCTTCTCCTTTTGCTCTGGTTTGATTGATTTTTGGAGAATGAATCGATTTAGGTAAGTTCTGATTTAGTTACTAGTCTTAAACTAACCAAAACGATGTAGTTTAGGTGTCCAACGCATAGGAGAAAAGACCAAAACGACCCTAACTTATAATCTAATGGGGCCATCGATGGGCTTGGCCGACGGACTGACCTATAATCCATCCTGGTCAGTCGTCGTTCGTCTTTAGAGGATGGGTTTGAGGGTCACGATCCATGGACCTGGACCCTGGCTCGCAGTCTGACCTAAGGTCGGTTAGTCCGGCTGTGGGTCGTGCCTTTTCTGAAATTTTCTGGGCAGGTTGCAGGTGGCCAACTACAGACCCTATCTACGGTCCGTAGGTGGCCTCTGTAGGGGCACCTGTAACTTCTGTAAAACTGAAATTCTTATCCTTTCCGAATACGGGGTGTTATATATATATAATTTTCCATCTTATAATTATAAATAGGAGGTCATTATTATGAAAAGTCATTAGAATTTCAAAAAAAAAAAATCATGGATAAAAAATTGTAATTTTTCTTTAAGTTGCAACCATTCAAACATTTGTGTACACATTATAAATACTTGAAAACAAACGACAAGGATAAATTAAACATTAAACCATTTCATATCAAATTCACTTGTTTGTGTGAAAACTTGTTTAAGACGGTCATCAAAGTACTTATGATAAATGAAATCAAAATATATCAAATCAACATAAATTCAAGATCAAACTAAAAATGCTTGAATTTGTTTTGAAAGAGAAGAACTAGAAGATTTATATAAATTGTAACACTCATAATATTTTCATATCTTGATTATTAATTTTTCTACACAAATTTTATTGTTTGTAGCCATAAATTATGGGTAATATGATAAATTTTAAGTGTGAAAATAAAATGAAACCAACACATTTCCCTGGATTGCTACCTACTAAGTATCTTTATATTATGATAAATATTTGATTTTCTACCCAACCTTTTTTTATATTTATAATTCCCTTTGTTTTAATTTATTTTCCATACTCTTTTTTTTTTATAGTTTATTTTTTAAAATAAATTCTCTTTCCTTATTTTGGTAACTCTTTAATTCTTATTTTTCACATGACATATTTAAAATTAGAAGATTAAAATCTATTTTGACACATTCCATGCATTTTTAGTTTAAGATTACACGATTCAAAAATCTTATTACTTTCTTAAATTTTATGTCAAGTCAAAATAAAATAAATTAAATTATTTTCTTAAATTTAATGTCAAATAAAAATAAGATAAAAGTATTAACCAAAAGCACAGGAAGAAATTAAAAGAGAGTATTCATTTCCAAATTTGTAGGAAAAACACACACGTAATTCTCTTTTAGTTATTAGCCACATCCACTCCTTATCTCCCCACGTAATACTTCTCTTCCATTACCTTTATTTTTATTTTTTATTTATATGAATTTTGAGTGTTTTATCATTAGATGCATACTCCTTAAATAATATGAATATGCAACCCTCTCTTACTTTCTGGTATACCTCACTTCAAATTTCTGGGGGTTTCTTAAATTTATTTTAATTTGTGAATTTTGTCTCCCTTCACTCTAGTGTTCTTTATTTTTTAGTATGATAGTTTAAACTACGAGTTAGTTGTGTTTAACCTATATATTTGTTCCGTGTTAGAGACTTTTACGGACTTATTTAAAAATATGATCTAATTTTTTCGATTGCTCTATATACTAAGTAAGTTTTTTTATCTCGATTTTTTATTTTTATTATTTGCACACAAAGCTCAAGGTCTATATCTTTAGAAAAGAAGGAATGACAATTTTACAATGTAATTTGAGTACGTATTTTTCTATTTATTTCTCATTCTAATATCAATTTTACAATTAAATTTTGATAATATATCATGTTTAATTCATAATAGCAGTGAGTACATATTAAAATTATATTTTTTTTCCTTTTTACACAGGTACGTACATGAATGGAAAAATTGAATGAAGAGTAAATTGTTGGGTTTTAGCAAGGTGTGAATGGAAATAAGAAGAGAAAATGGAATAGTGGGGGAACCAATTTTGGAGGGAAAATGAAAAGTCATTGCATATTGCAAATGAAACGTCATTTCTACCATATTGGTAGAAGAAAGGAAAATTGTTGTCCTTATATTAGGAAACACTTCATTTAGTTCTTAAAGGGTTAAGAAAAAGGTGCCCCCTCGCGCCGTCGTCGTCGCTCGCTCGATTTCGGCTTCGGCAAATGATGTGATTGATCCAAAAAGTCGTTACTTTTCCCAAAAGACACAATATTCTAGAAAAAATGGGTCTGAACAGACGCGTTCCTTGCTGCAAATGACTATAAATAAGAGGTCTTTTTCCTTTTTCAAACACTAAAAAATTTTCCTCTCTGCATTCATTTTCTTACATAAACAAAATTGTCGATCGCCTGAGTCTGTGTGTGCTCTTGTCGTTGTTCTTGCATTCGCTGAAGTTATTGAAGTTTAAGGTACCGCTACTTCTCTAACAAGTTAATCCGTTTTATCTTTGGAGGAATTAATCAGCAACCTTGGGTACAGTGAGGGGATTAAATTTCTTAAGAAAACCCAGTGGTTTCTGTGGACTCAGATTCTAAACATTCTGTCTATTTCATCTTTTTTATGTTTCTGTATTTTCTGACTAACCTGAATACAAGAGATAACAATCTTGAGAAATTTAATAGTTTTTGTATTTGAGGTTTTTGTAGATTAAAACCTTTATGGTTTTCTACTCTGTTTGAATTTATAAAATTCATTTGATTAACGATTAAAAGAACATAAAAACTTTATCATTAAATCAGAAACAGTCTATGTAAGGATTTATTCTTTATTGTTAGTATTTCACATACTAAAATAGTCTGCCATTTTTGATAGAAAAATGACTAATTCAAGTCAAGTAAATACTGGAACAGTAAGTGCTGCAACAACATCGGTTGCACACAATCGTTCAACTGCTGCCCTAGCACTGGCTGAGAAACCTGCAAAGTTTTCTGGAGTCGACTTCAAGAGATGGCAGCATAAGATGTTCTTTTATCTGACTATGTTGAGTCTGCATTGGTTCATTAATGAGAACGTTCTTGTTATGTCGGATGAAACTCCGCCTAAAGAACGATTCTTGGTAACAGAAGCATGGACACATTTAGATTTTTTGTGTAAAAATTATATTCTGAGTGACCTGTAAGATGATCTGTACAATGTGTATAGTAATGTCAAAACCTCAAAAGAACTCTGGATGCTTTAGAAAAGAAGTACAAAACAGAGGATGCCAGAATGAAGAATTTCATTGTGGCAAAGTTTTTGGACTATAAGATGATAGACAGTACGACCGCCGTCACCCAAGTTCAAGAACTACAAGTCATAATCCATGATCATCTTGCTGATGGTATAAATTTATTTAATGCCTATGTTGAAAATATTAAGTCTATTCTTAATACTCACATAATTTTTAATGTAGGATTGGTTGTGAATGATGCTTTTCAAGTGGCAGCCATTATTGAGAAGTTACCTCCATTGTGGAAGGACTTCAAAAACTACTTGAAACATAAATGCAAAGAGATGACTGTTGAAGATCTCATGGTAAGGCTGAGAATCGAAGAGGATAACTAGGCCGCAGAAAAGAGGTCGCGTGTTAATTCAACAATATCTGGAGTAAATATAGTTGAAGAAGATCCCATAAAATTAAAGAAAAGAAAGAAAGCATCTGGTCCAAAAAGCAATCCTTCTAAGAAGAAATTCAATGGAAGCTGCTTCAATTGTGGAAAACATGGTCATAAGGCTACTGAATGTCAGGGTACCAAGAAGGACAAGAAGAAGGATCAAGCAAATTTGGCTGAATCCAAAGGAGAGATGGACGATCTCTGTGCAATGCTTTCAAATGCAACTTGGTTGGAAATCCAAGAGAAAGGTGGATAGATTCTGCTGCCTCATGCCATGTTTGTGTCAATAAAGAATTGGTTTTATCATATACTCTAGCAACTACAGACGAGAAGTTGTTTATGGCAAACTTCGTTGTTGCAAAGGTGGAAGGAACTAGCAAGGTCCTCTTAAAGATGACATGGGAAAGGTGGTGACTTTGAATAGGGTCTCGTATGTTTCGGAATTGTGCAAGAACTTAGTTTCTATACCAGTTCTGACTAAGAACGGATTTAAATGTGTATTTGTTTCTGATAAAGTTATAGTGAGTTAGAATGAGATGTATGTAGGAAAAGGTTACCTCACTGAGGGACTCTTTAAACTCAATGTAATTGTAGTTGATATGAATAAAGATTCTGCTTCTTCTTACTTGATTGAGTCTAAATGTTTATGGCATGAACGTTTAGGACACGTTAATAACAAACCTTGCGAAAACTGATTAGCTTAAATGTTTTGCCTAAATTTGAGTGCAATAAATCAAAATGTCAAGTTTACGTTGAATCTAAGTATGCTAAGCATCCTTATAACTATGTTGAAAGGAATTCATATCCCTTAGAACTGATTCACACTGACATTTGTGACATGAATGTCAACACTGACACGTGGTGGAAAAAAGTATTTCATAACTTTTATTGACGATTGCACTAGATATTGTTATATCTATTTGCTAAATGGTAAAGATGAAACAATAGATACATTTAGGCAAATATAAAACTGAAGTTGAAAATCAGTTGGATAGAATGATCAAAATGATCAGAAGTGATAGAGGTGGAGAATATGAATCTCTATTTGCAGAAATATGTTTTGAAAATGGAATAATCCATCAAACTACTGCTCCTTACTCTCCCCAATCTAATGGAATTGTGGAGAGGAAAAACCGAACTTTAAAGGAAATGATGAATGCCTTACTTATAAGTTTAGGTTTACCACAAAACTGGTTGGGGGAAGCTATCGTTTCAACAAATCAAAAACTCAATAGAGTGCCTCACACGAAGACACATGTTATTCCATATGAGAAATGGAAAGGTAGAAAACCCAACTTGAAATATTTCAAAGTGTGGGGGTGTCTAGCCAATGTCCAGGTTCCTATACCTAAGAGGGTGAAAATAGGGCCTAAGATTGTGGATTGTGTATTCATTAGATATGCCACAAATAGTAAGGCATGTCGATTTTTGGTTCATAAGTCCGAACATCCAGATATTCATGACAATACGGTAATGGAATCAGATAATGCTGAACTCTTTGAACATATCTATTCGTATAAAATTAGACATGAGTCATCTAGTAGGGGGTCTAAACAACCTCGAGAAGAACCAAAAGAGAATGAACCTAATGAAGAGAGTCCCAGGCGTAGTAAACGTCAAAGTACAGCTACTTCATTTGGATCTGATTTTGTAACATTCCTTTTTGAAAGTGAGCCTCAAACATTCAAGGAAGTTATATTGTCTAGCAACTCAACCTCTTGGAAGGAGGCTGTCAATAGTTAGATTGAATCAGTCTTAAGCAATCATACTTGGGAGTTGGTTGATCTTCCTCCAGGGAACAAACCCTTAGGTTCAAAATGGATCTTCAAAAAGAAGATGAAAGATGATGGAACTATTGAAAAATATAAAGCAGGGCTTGTTGTCAAAGGCTTTAGACATAAAGAAGGTCTTGATTATTTTGACACATACTCGCCAGTGACTAGGATTACATCAATTTTGATGTTAATGCCCTAGCTGCAGTATACGGTCTTGAAATACATCAAATGGATGTGAAAACCTCCTTCTTAAATGGAGAGCTGGAGGAAGAGATCTACATGAAACATCCTGAGGGCTTCGTAGTTCCCGATTAAGAAAAGAAAGTATGAAAACTTGTTAAGTCACTTTATGGACTAAAACAAGCACCGAAACAATGGCATGCAAAGTTTGATCAAGCCATGTTGTCAAATGGATTTAAGATCAATGAGTGTGATAAATTTGTTTACATTAAAGACACTCCGGATCAGGAAGTCATTGTATGCCTATATATGGATGACATGCTGATAATGAGCAAGGACATTGCCAATGTAAAAGCTACTAAGTGTATGCTTGCTAGTAAGTTTGATATGAAAGATCTAGGAGTAACCGATTTGATATTGGGAACAAAGATTCACAAAATTCCTAACGGTCTAGCATTGTCTCAATCTCATTATATTCAAAAGGTACTTGAAAAGTTCAAGTATTTGAATTTCAAGAAGGCAAAGACCCCAATTGATGTGAACCTTAATCTTGCTAAAAATAAAGGTGAAAGTCAGTCTCAATTTGATTATGCCAGAGTATTGGGAAGTTTGATGTATGTCATGAATTGTACACGACCAAACATAGCCTGCACTATAAGTAAACTGAGTCGATACACAAGTAATTCCCAATCAAAATCATTGGTTGGCAATGAAGAGAGTTTTAGGGTACTTAGAAGACACTCAAAACTATGTTTTGCATTACAACAAGTATCCAACAGTTCTTAAAGGATATAGTGATGCAAATTGGATTACTGGGTCAACTGAAACGAAATTCACGAGTGAATATATTTTCACTATTGGTGGAAGAGCAATATCTTGGAAATCATCCAAATAAACATGTATAGCTCACTCTACAATGCAGTCTGAATTCATCGCCTTAGACAAGGCAGGTGAAGAAGCTGAATGGCTCCAGAATTTATTAGAAGATATTCTGTTTTGGCCCAAACCAATGGCCCCTATATGCATACACTGTGATAGTCAAGCTGCAATAGGAAGGGCTGGAAGTGTTATGCATAATGGGAAGTCTCGTCACATACGATGAAGACATAACTCTATTAGACAACTACTCTCTAGTGGAATTATCACAATTGACTATGTAAAGTCAAAGGATAATGTGTCGGATCCACTTACAAAAGGCCTAAGTAGAGAGGGAGTTGAGAGGTCATCGATAGGAATGGGACTATGGCCAAGAATAAGTCATCGTGGCGGTAACTCTACCTAGAAGGCTGGAGATCCCAAGATCTAGATTCAAGGAGATCAAACAAAGTCATAGATGACGGTACAACATTATCAAAACTTATTTTATGGTCTATTCTAATGATGAGACAATGTACAGTAACCAGGATAAAGGCATAAGGACTTTTTAATGGTTTTTAAGTTTGATACAGGGTATATCAAATAGTGTATCTACGGGATAACATAGTTAGAAATCACCTATGTAAGTGTGACGTGTAAGCCGCTTCAAGGAGAATCTGGTAAGGCCAGTTCTCTAAGCACTTATTAACCGAGATGTGTTCATGGCTGAAACGAACAAAACAATGAGAAACAAAAATAGTTTAAGGGTTGATTGTGTGACTTATGTTGTCTAGGTATACACCAAAGATCGACGGTTCAAAGATATCAAATCTACTGATTGACCGAGTATATCCGATATATGTTTACTACGGAAAATTTAAAGGGAAACCTACTTATCCAGATGCAATTAACCCTTACTTACGAGACACACAAGTTTTTCATGCATATGTTTTAACAATAGCCATTCCCCATTCATGTGGGGGATTGTAAGATTTTAGCAAGGTGTGAATGGGAAATAAGAAGAGAAAATGGAAAAGTGGGGGAACCAATTTTGGAGGGAAAATGAAAAGTCATTGCAAATTGCAAATGAAAAGTCATTTCTACCATATTGGAAGAAGAAAGGAAAATTGTTGTCCTTATATTAGGAAACACTTCCTTTAGTTCTTAAAGGGTTAAGAAGAAAATGCCCCCTCGCGCCGTCGTCATCGTTGCTCGCTCGGCTTCGTCTTTAGCTTAGGATTTGGATTTGGCAAATGATTTGATTGATAATATTTTTGGACAAAATTTATTTAATCAATCTCATTAATTGATTTCCTTTCTCTTATAACTTAATTTAGAATGTTAGGTAAATAACAGAATTAATTTTGCAACGAAACGGTAAATTTGTTTGAAAGGATTTGTTCCTTCCGAAAAGTCGTTACTTTTTCCAAAAGATACAATGTCTGGAAAAGATGGGTCTGAACAGACGCGTTCCTTGTTGCAAATGGCTATAAATAAGAGGTCTTTTTCGTTTTTCAAACACTAATTTTTTTTTCTCTCTGCATTCATTTTCTTACATAAACAAAATTGTCGATTGCCTTAGTCTGTGTGTGCTCTTGTTGCTGTTCTTGTGTTCGCTGAAGTTATTGAAGTTTGAGGTACTACTACTTCTCTAACAGGTTAATCTGTTTTATCTTGGGAGGAATTAAGCTGCAACCTCGGGTACAGTGAGGGGATTAAATTTATTAAGGAAACACAGTGGTTTCTGTGGACTCGGATTAAAAACATTCTGTCCATTTCATCTTTTTTCTGTTTCTGTATTTTTTGACTAACCTGAATATAGGAGATAACATAAAGTTATTAGATAAGTTGGCTACATTAGCATATAAGGAGTAATATTTTTATTTTCTTATTGACGACTAACATTATGTACTTTCGTTAGGATCATATAAGAATCTTTTAATGAGATTATTTCAATAGTATTTTAGTTCTAAAATATTTTATGATCGTGAATAAGGGTGTGCACTATTCGGGTTAAATCGAATAACCAAACCAAATCAAACCAAATTTTTATTTGGATTGGTTTTTTGGTTTTTCGGATTGGTTTTGTATTAATAAATTACTTTGTTTGGTTTGGTTTCGGATTTTAAAAAATAAAAACCAAAAAAATCAAATTATATATATATATATATATATGTGTGTGTGTGTGTGTGTTTTTATGTTTAGAATTAAGTTGGAGTTAACCACTTTTGTCCCTTTTTGGTTATTGCCTTTCACGATGATTACATTTATATTTTATGCTTGAACATCTATAATAGGTATACTTATAAGTATTGTCTTTTAAGTTTTTCTTATGATTTATATTAGAAACTATATTTAAGGGATTCAATATTATTACTTTGGTTATGTTATTAATTGTTGACATAATCGAATAATCAAATCGAAAAAAATTGAACCGTATAGAGGAAAACCAAACCAAACCAAATTTATTTTGGATCGGATTGGGTTACACTTTTACAAAACCAAAAACCGAAAAATCCAAACCGAAAAACCGAATGCACACCCCTAATCGTGAGTGACAATTTTTGTTATTATGTTAAATGTTTTATTTTGTTATTTTGAGTTTATGTTATTATATGATATCTGCTAAGTTTAAAAAATAAATTTTATATTTGTCATGATGTTAATTTAATAAATTTTCATGTTACATATTATGACTTTGACTTTTCCTTGTAAATTTTTTATATTGATGAATTAATTAATCTTGTAAAATATGACAAAAATTGTCACCATGTATAAATTATCAAACTAATGAGAAACTAGTGAATTATTACCACAAATTTGAACGTCATCAAATGTTTGTTATTTTTAGTTGTTTTTAATTGTATGATAATGGATGAATTTTATTATTATTTGAGATATTTTTATTATTTATTTTTCAATTTATGCAATTCTAAATTTAAAACTAATATCAATACGAATAATTAAATGTCATCGAATGTTTGTGCTCATCAAAAGATTATATCATCAAAGGTAACTTTTGGGAATGACTAAATCAAACTTTTCAAGACAAATATTTTTATCACAAATAAATTATTTCGTCATAAGTCAACTACATTTAGTGACAAAATATATTGTCACTAATCATGATAATTTATAGTGACTGTTATATCTTGTCGGTAAAAAACAATACTTTTAGTGACAAGATGATAGATTTAACTACAAAATTGTTAACCTTTTTTATAATGATAAATTTGTCCCTAATTGATATATTCTAGGACGGAATAATTTTTGTATATAAAAAATAGTCATTAGTGACAAAATTACATTTGTTCAATTACGAAATACATATAACTTTAGAGACAATTGATGTCATCACTAATTGAACTAAATAAATAGTGACGATGTAATTTTGTCGGTGAAAATAATTTTTTAGTGACAAAATCATACTACTAACTACAAATAACTTACACTTTTTATGAAAAATAAATTCGTCACAATATCGACACATTTGGGGACGATTTTTCTTTTTGTAGTTAATATAACTTTTTAAGTGACGATGCACTAAATCGTCTTTAGTGACGACTGATTGACGAAATTATTTTCGTCACACAAGATCTTTGGTGGCGAAATATGATTTATAAGTGATGAAATCATTTGTCCTTGACAGTCAAATTTGTTGTAGTGATCTTATCTCCAGATTGCTACTTTGTGATTAGCGTTGGGATGTTAAGAAAAGCTATAATTATATAGTAATCAGAAAATATATTCTCTCTTGAAAAGCTATAATTATATAGTAATCAGAAAATATATTCTTTCTTAAAATAGGATTGATTTATAGAATATACAATTATAACCATATATACTCCTTTCTAAAATAGAACTCTAACTATACAATTGTATAGTTATAAATATTTGCTTTGTACTGTATCATGGTTGAATAGAGAGAAAACAATTTTCAGAATATCTTATGTCTTTCTAGCAATTTCATTATTGGTATCAGCTAGATGGAGCAGATGATTCAAAAGAAGGGCAATGGATGTTGTAGGAATAAGTTCAGAAGAGCAGATATATTTCAAAAGTTGCAGATACAGAAAAATATATTCAAGGGTAGAATTTTAGTAAATGATTATTTCATACTCTTGCATTTCTCCAGGATGCAATATTTTGAGTTGTGGCTGCAATTCTCCATCTTGGAAACGATGAATTTACAAAGGGGAAGGAGATGGGTACTCCTCAGCTCCCAAAGATGAAAAATCTTGGTTTAATCTGAGAAGTGCAGCTGATATGTTCATGTAAGTGATGAAATCGGCTCATTGAAGTTAATTTCCATTCTACTACTAGCCGGAAGGTTTTCTCAAAGAGAAAACGTGCAGCACTTGTAATATTTCCATGAAGGCACTTGAGGATTCACTTTGCGAACGCGTTATTGTACCATCACCAAATGGCTGGATCCAGAAGCAACAACTATCAGTAGAGATGATTTGGCAAAAATAGTATACTCAAGATTGTTTGATTGGTCAGCTTTAACTTTACTGCCATATACCTGAAGCATTTACTACTCTTAGTTAAGCAATAACGACTTTGATATTTTACATATGCTCTTCAGTTTCAATTTCAGGCTGGTAGATAAGATTAATAATTCAATTGGTCAATATCCAAATTCGAAATCATTGATTGGTGTGTTGGATATATATGGATTTGAGAGTTTCAAGACTAACAGGTGGTTGACTGCCTGGTATGCCTTTTTGTTTGGATTGTATGAGATATAAATTACCTTAGCATATCAGCAAGCAGTCGATTATTTTATATCGTTCAGCTATTAGTGACTTCTTTATATGTTTAGCCCACTTGACAGAGGACTCATAGCACAATTTCCATAAGCATCATTAACTACCAATTCACAACCCTTTATTTACTATGATTTTGTCTTTGCTTTCTGGTGCCTAATACATGAGTTATGAGCAGCTCGATGCATCTTATTGCCTCTTTATTTGGTTGTCTCCTAAATAGAAGTGTCAAATTTATAAAATATTGTCACATAGGTTTCAATTTTTCTGTAATTGAAATAGATGGGCTTGCAACCCATAGACCGCCATCAATGGGATGAAATTGCCCATATAATCTTAAATGGGAAAGCCGGTATTGAACTTCTTGTTGAGTGAAAGATCTTCTTCTTTGATCTTTCTAATTTTGTATTATTTCCTTAAACTGCAGTATCAGGTTTTTATTCTGAAAGCCTACTATTCATGGACCGCCTTTGTAGATTGTTTAATATTTCTGTAGATATGAATTATCATACTTTAATATTTAGTAATTCATATTTCTGTAGATATGAATTACTTTATCTATAGAGAATATAATTAATTCTATTTTAGGGTCTTCTTCTTTTATATTTTCTAATTTTTGTGTAATTTTTTCACTTCCTTTTATCCATTCAGTTGTTTTTCGTTTTTTATTATTTACTCTTTTTGCTCCTATTTTTT